>JANSTT010007803.1:0-26898 GCA_026745375.1 Platyura marginata
AGTATTAAGGGGCGTTACAAACTCCGTACCAAAGTTATAATACCCTTCGATTAACATCATACGGGTATAAAGATTTCATTCATAGAGGAAAAAGTTTCACGACCCACCGTAATGGCGCTGCAATCAATTTTATATAATTTCCATGGTTTTTAATCATTTACTCAAAATCCAAGTCGAATTAGAGAAAAATGAACATAACAAAAATTAAAGAGAATAACAAAATGAAGACTTCATCCATACACCAAAATATTCCACGAACTTTGGCGCTGCAATCAATTAAATTTATTTGTTAATTTATTAGAATAGAATTATGTACAGGAGGCCCTAGAACCTTAACATGTACACACTCGAATTATTAATATTGATTAGGAAATGCCTTTGAGCATACGTATATATTGAAATACTAAGTAAGGATAAGTTAAGAAAAAGAGAAAACAAAATAAAAATAATAAGAAAAAAAAACTAAAAGAAAATGATAATTCAAAATTGAATTCTGAAAAACTCCATCAGCAAGCAATCCAAGAAGTAAGTTATTTAAAAATCTATACAGAAAAGTTTACGATAAGCCACAGTGAAGCTCCTTATTATGCAAAGTTGAAAGATCGAGTTACTGACCAAATGGGTCAGAGCAATGAGTGGTTGCCTTTAAAGCGGGAGGTCGCATGTTCAAGACTGACTGGGCATGAAACATGAAGTGTTTTTCTCTGATATGTTGATTAGAATCTGAGACCGAGTGATTGGATTTCACTTAAAAACTGTCTAAATAATGACATTATCTCTAAAAAATTACAATGCTTAAAAATAATGTTGAAATTGCAAACATTTGTAAGGTTTGCATTTGTAAGGTGCTACTTTGTTCTACAAAAAAGAGATTGTCATGTCAATTGAGATAAATGTATAAAGAGGGACGTCTAATGGGCCCATCTATAGAGGCCTAAGGAATTTAGGGCGCTCTAGGGCGCCCGCTCACTCTCACAACTAACTAGGATCGAGTTGAAATAAGGTTGAAATTTAACTCGCTTTTATATGACACCACTTCAACTCAATCCAGTAAGAAAAGTAGAGTCGAACAGAGGAGTCGTGTTAAACCTGTTTCGACTCTAATCGCGTTTATATGATAATTCAATCCGGGTTGGAAGTGAATTAAATAATATGATTCTATGCACGAAAAATGAGGAGCGTATATTAAAGCACATATGAATGGGTAGTATAATTAGATTAAAAGTACGTGGGGAAGTACAGAGTTGCAAATTATCAAACAAATACAAGAGTTGTCTAATTGAATTGAATTAATAAATTATTTATTTATTTTATCATTTTATACTTAATAATCAATAAACAAAAGACAAAAAAAACATCTAAAAGACAATTTTCAATGAAATAAAAATTCAATAAGTTGGAATTTCTTTCTTGATCCATTTTTTTTTTTATTAAGCCTTGGAAATCTGAATTAAGTTTGTCTAAAATTCCACATATGTAGATACAAAAAAGTATGTAATGCAAACATTGTTGAAAATGTTTGAATTCAATTTTAATTTTCAAAAATAAAAGTAATTATGGTAATCTTAATTTTAATCTTATTTATTCAGTTGACTAATTATGAAACAAATATGTACTGTGCAATTTAATTGAATAAGTAAGACAGACAGGGTGTTTCGTATATATTAGATGCCTCAATTTGACAAGAAATAATATTTACTTGACGTCATATTAGATGTTAAACCATAAAACTGTAAAACGAGGATCGCTAGGCTATGGCAAATAATGATTCTGGCAAAAATGTATCTAATAGTTCTAGACTCTAGTGTTTAAGTTATGTTGTGTGGCGACGCCACTAAAAAACCACTCTTCCTTGGTTATGGAAACAAATAAATAAGTACGTACCTACCGTTCAAAGATCTTCGGCTCTGCAGTGTGTAAAGATAAAGTGTAAAATTTAGACGCCCGGCTAACTATAGATCTTTGATAACCAAGAGGATAAGAGTCATTTTCGGGATATTGTTTGCGTCATTCCAGTGAATCATTATTTGCAATAGATTTGATATAAATAATTACCCTTTCTCGGAAAACTCATCGACAATTAAAAAGCGTGAGATAGCAAAAATGACGACTCATATAGGACGAATTGATGCTACAATCAGAGATCTGCGTGCAATTAAAGTTCGGAACTGACAGTCGTTGGTTGCAAAAAAATCCTGTTCCAGAAGGATGCTGATATAGATCAAATTCGGCCGCCGATTTTAGAACCAGGATAAGTGATGGAGGTTACAGTTTGATGGCACATACGACCTTTTCCATTAAATTTAAATTAGAAAAATCCAATTGGACAGATCTTTTGATCGATCTGGAAACTGAAGAACGGAGAAGATATCTGATAAGGACATTTTTTTGAAAAATATACTAAATTCGATGTTTGACAAAAATGAAAGAAAACAAAAATTAATTTAAGACAGAAAACCCAAAGACCCAACCTAAAAATTGAAGTTACATTTTGAAAGCAGCTCGTTAATTTCCAAGGGAACATTTTTTAAAGATTGGCCATATGACGGTTTCTTTCAAAGGAATATAATTATTCGGCAATTAAATTGCAAAAATGTTGTGGCTGCCCGCGTATTGTACAACTTGTATTCATCAACAGATACAAAAAGTGATTAGTGTAGGCTTAACATTTGAACCATTGAAATGATGAAAATGTAGAGGAATTTGCAAAAAAACGATAACATTTCGCCATTGAAAATGAAAAGTCCTTTTACTTATTTTATTCAATCGAATTGTTTTTGTACAACAATTCGTATTTAGTGTTAATGTACTTAAAGGTATTGTGACCTTGCAGCCAGAATAATTAAATAGGCACTCATTTCTACCAATGCCACGCATAGACCCGCCTAAAAACAATATTGATTATAATAAATATTACGAATTTGTTTCCATTTAACCAAAAATCGAAACTAGGTCATGTCATGACGAATCTTATTGGAAAAACAATCAGAGTTAGGTCATTGCTAAGTAAATTATCAAACACAAAAGAAATCACAACACAACAGGATGTGGTCTCAAAAATGGTTCTAGATTAAGATTCGAGTAGATGCATTATTGTTTAAGGAAGGGAAAAAGTGAAATATCTTATCCGAGAATAGTGGGACCACTTAATTCAATTTAATTTAAACATTTTTCAACGTTATATTGATAACATTTAGTTTAATTAAAACTTGTGAATAATAAACATCGCATTCAGACAAATTTGTTCGTCATTTCATTTTTTTTTCTTTTTTATAGAATGAGTCATAATAAAAACGAGCGATAGAGGGATTGATTAGAGAAGTAATCAGAGAATTCCATATACCAGCAAAAAGTCAAACTTCAAGCCATTTGGAAAATTATAGATTTTCAATCACATAAAATATGAAAACAATTTGCACCTTGGGTAACCTATTAAATTGGTGGGCCCCGATACCGAAACAAAACACATAAATTTGTTAACACAATCAATTTTTGATGACTTCACAATTTTGATTAGAGAAAAAAAAAAAAAAAAAAAACCCCCAGAAAATGGTAACGTCAATCAAAAAGGTCACGGGCTTTGTTCCTGAATTTCTTAATAGGGATGATTATATTGGAATTATGGAATATTATTTTATTATTATATCTATGATATAGCTATAGTTAGAATTACCTTTGAATAAATAGTCGTATTCATCATCACGAACGCTCATCTTTAAAGTTACGTTTCAAATGTCACTAACAAAGCAAAATTAAAGAGCACAAGAAAAAAAAAACAATTTTTTTTTGTTTAATAGTATTCAAGGGAAAACTAAATTATACACAATAAATCACATAAAATTACTCAAATATATGCTACTAATTGAACAACAGAATTTTCTGTACTCATTTATACTATTTTTATTGAAAATAGTTGTAAGATGAAGCACAAAAATGACGATTCTTCCGATAATTTTCACAAAAACATCAGATACTAATATGGCGGACTACTTCAATTTATTTACGCCCCTTTTTATTAAAACGTTGACATATGGCGCTGCAAACGTTTGTCGTTAAAATGCCGTACAAATAGAACGAAACAAAAAAACAAAATAATAGAAATAAAATAGCGCCAAATTTCAAATTTAATTTATTTTTTATTAACTTTTTTGCCAAATTTAAATTGAGTATTATTATTTTTACCACTCGACGATTTGTTTTTATTGGAATTTTGTGGTTTTTTGTCCAGTTTGCGTTTCTTTATCATTTGACTGTGCATATGTTTCGGTACATACGGTCGCTTACGAGTGTGACTCATACTGAATAAATCTGCAAGAATAACAACAAAAACAATTAAAATCATACGGAAAATAGATTTAAATTATTTTTTACCCTCATCAGGTTCCTCGCCAACTTCATCTCTATAATAGGCGGCATCATCATCGTCCGGTTGATTATCTTCATTACGGTCAGTAGCTTTTGATTTCATACCAGCCAATGATTTTCGCTGTTGATCATTTTTCAATAGATTTTTATTCTCTGTATTTTGGTTTTGCGTTTTTTTCCTTGCTTCTTTTAGTTTTTTCTTTTGTTCGCGCTCTCTGCGAATTTCCGCCAATTCTTCTTCGGTTTTTATAACTCGACGATGGTATAAAATTTCCCCATTAAACAGACCATCTTCAATCTTACCCAACTCAATGGTTAACCTGTAAGATATGATAATTGGGATAAGAAATCCATTCACAAAAAAAAAAAAAACACAAACAAACCGTGGACCAATTTCATGTAATTTTATTGCCGATTTATTGCCTTCAATGTTGCCCTTCGATTTTAATGTTTGTGGCAAATCTACTTGTCCAGCTTCATCGTCTTCATATTCAGAATCGGTGGCCGTATCCCTATTATCATAATCATCAAGAAGAATATTAAAAATTGTGTTAAGATAAATAATTACCCAATTAGAAAATCAGCAATATCTTCGCATTTTGCCATATTTGGAATTTTACCAAGAATCAATTTTTTTATTCCTCGATTAAGACCAACGGGAACTACGGTTACAGCAAAGTGTCTTATGTCAATTAGTTCCGTGACAGGATTATATGAAATCAAAACGCATCTTCTGATTGTGGACAATTGTACCTACAGAAATTGGACAATTTTTGAACAGTTCCAACAGAATATTATATGCAACAACCTACCGAAGCTAAATTAATAGTGGGATACATATTTTGAAATGTGTTTGCCATCAATTTCAGATGTTTCCCTTCACCGGCAAAATTATTTAAAATAACCAACGGCGCAGATTTGAATGCATCTTCGTCAACGTATTGCCTACGCACCGATGCAATCACATCTTTGGCCAATGTAAATTGAAATACTTTGAATGTCAATGTTGGACCACGGGGCAAACGGGCAATTTTAAATGATAATTGATTTTTGGTCTTATTAAATATGCACATATGGGACACATGAAACATTGCTGATATACTGACGAAATCTTTGATTTTATTATTCTTTCGTTCCTTTAGTGAGGATGCCGTAAATGGTTCCATCATTTGACGATAATCTAGTGTTAGGTCTGCGATGTATGGGCATGGAAGTCCACGGTGCAGCACAAATGAATGTGGCGCATTTACAACGGCGGCTGGTTCAATGTCAAGGGGCATTTTATTTTTGCGTTGATTGCGTCCTTTTGGTTTTCCCATTATTCTTGAAAATTCAGTTGTTTTATTAAAATAAATATATTAAATTACAAAACAATTAATTGCACGTGAACAAATAAAACGTAACCTCAAACTTAACGAAATGTCAACTGTCAAATGTTGAACTGGTCCAACGTCAAATTAGGTACTAGAATCTAGTACTTCTTTGGTTTTTTCAGTGTCTTATGTTGTTTTTACCGGTTTTTTTTCTTCAACTTTAAACGGATTTTAAACCAGAATATAAAGTGCTTCGCAAACAAATAAGGGTACAATTGAGTAACAAAACGTGTGATTTAACGATTTTTATTAAACATCTCCAGTCCAAATTCACGTAAATGTTTCAGTCTTCACAACAACTATCGCATACAATTTTTGAGGTTAGAATAATTATTTTATATATATATATTTTATTTTTACTGTTATTTATTTCATATTTCCAGTAAAATATTGTTGGAACACCTACTGTAAAATAATTACTTTATTATGGATCAAAATCTAATATTAGAATGCAAACAAATATGTACAATCCGTGCCGGTTACGCTATTTTGTATAGCGGGGCTTTGCAATATTTTTTGTTAACAATTTATTTACTTTTTGTTAACTTCAGCCTTTTGCATCCTTTAACATGGATAAGCAGCACATTTACGTTAATATTTTCCTTATACACATGGCTACATTTAATGCCGTTACTAATTTGCGTATTAGTCCATGGTTTACTTTTGGCGCATTATTATTTCCTCGAAGAAGATTATTGCACAACAAGATTTATTTCGATTTATCGAACAATTGTCCGAAATTGGTCACTGTTCTTTGTACACATTGGATTTGGCATTTTAACCGTTTGGCTGTACACAACATTTTTGGCTGATGCCTATAGACGATTTTTTACGATTTGCAACAACAATGAAAAATGCATCAATGAAAATCATTTATTTTTAATGGTCAACGCTATCTATACAAGTTTGCACTATTTCTTTAAGGAATGGCTAAACCGTACGTCAACAATTCAATTTCCAATCATCCAACAGAGTCTCTATACAAAGATTCGTTCGCAACTTTATGCAATTGTACGCAAATCACTTATCGACTCATGTATCCCAACGATGATGTATGTGGCCGGTTACTATTTATGCGGTGGCATTGTTCGACAATATGCTGCCGTATGCTTTAACGTAGACATCGATCGAAGTCAATTTTCTACATTGGATTTGAACTTAGTAATCTATACGTTCATTAGTGCATCACAAATAACAAGCAATTTACGTCTTATGGATGGCATCTTTAAATCATGTCTAACCGAGTATCGAGAATTTCCCATTGAACATGTTACGCAACCGACATCGGCTAGCGAATCGGAATTAACGCTCGTCGGAGCATTGTCCTGTTCGAAGATTGTTGTCACACAACAATTGGCCGCTCTTGATTTATATACATTGGCCAATTATACGGAATCAATGAGACGTACACAAATCTTTGCTCTATCGATACCCGGCGGTCATCCATACAATTGGAAAATGGTCAGCGGACAATGTTTGACCATCATCAATTTGTATCGGGATGATTTGCAGCGATCAATTCAGCGAATTTCGACAATTCATCAACTTCCACAAATGCCAACCGTCTATAAACCATCGGCATCGGAAATAGCGGAGAAAATTCTATTTCGTCAGTACAACGAAAGTATAGGCATACGAAATATGTCATTTACTGTAGCCAATGAGACGGTATCTGTTGATCAGGATCCATGTCAACGATTCAATGAGACGGTCGATTTTATTACCGCAAAATTGACAACATTTAAAAATGCCATTCTACGTACGTCCGGCATCAATTACTTGTTCGGTGAACCGGAATTGGCTCGGGTTCGTTTTGTACTTCGAAAGAGTCAATACATAGCGTGGATTGCACAGGGAATTGCTGCACTAGCGTCTCATTCAATAAAAGAGGACAAATACGGTGTGGTACAGGATAACTTGGCCTCCATTATACGGACACTGTTGCACTTAAAGCAGACACTGGACAAAGTGGCCGCCATCAATTTTATGGATCTCGATGAACAGCGAAAATGTTTGGTGCTGAGGAATGCCATAAAACGTAGTTTGAACGGTGTCTGTATCGTTTTTGCCGAACACATTCCCGATTTAATATCGGATCCGATAGAACGGCGAGATATTCAGAATTTTGTACAGCACAATGTGACGTAGAATTTAATTTATTTGTAAATCATTAGCAACATTTCGTATTATTATTAAATATTTTAATTTTATAAAATGAACATTTGTTGCTATACAATACAACATCCTTCCGAGTAGCCTTCCAAGAACTAAACTAATGTCTCACCAACAAAACAATTATGAATTTTTTGTTTACATAGAAACCTGAGGCAGAAGCGGAATTGTCTAATTAATTTCATGAAGATCACGAGAGAGAGAGAGAGAGAGAGAGAGAGAACGGCACATAGGTTGCTTCCACCTAAAGTTTCGATGTAATGCCAGAAGAACTAATTCCTATAATCCTATGATCAACTTTTGTATGAAGACCAATTTGTGGGAAGTGGGAGTTCTGCAGTTCGCGTATATCAAAACGTAGTCTAAAATTGGAAAGACTAAATTTTTTAAGATATTCCTTATAGACCTACAATAGTAAAAAGTTACTTTACGAGACCCACGTGGGGGATGGATGGGGGTATGAGGGATGGGTTGTCCTCCCTCCAACATCATTTCTGGTGTCAGAAGTTTCCCCATAAAGAGAGGAGTCAATTTTAAATTGTCGATTTTTTATAGAAAAACATGTTGTTTCCATAATTATGAGGGGGGAGGGGTACACTTTTCGGGTTAATTTTAAAAACTGCCCACAAGTATTGCCTAGAAAATATCATAAATAGATATTTGTCATTTAGCCCTTCCTTTTCTTTAAAAACTCATTTGAATAAAAAATATACCTAAGTTTTAGAAAGGGTTTTTGGTTCCTGGATCTGATTCGGTTTTTAATAGTTAAAAAGAATATTAAAGTACTGATTTCCACTAGAATTACGTACTTATGCTGGGTAACAATCCAATTGTTTGTCTGGGCTTTTTGCATCAAACTCATCCAGAGTGACCTCACCATCATACGTCAGTCAGTCAGCAATATGAAGTAAATTCAAATAATTGGTTTGGACATCCTTTCATTGATCCCAATATTTTTCAGTTTTATTTTTATCTCGAGACAAAATGTGACTCCATATCAGGAGCTCTTTCATTAAAAACGAAATAAACCGATTGCTAATATAGTGCGTGTTTGCTACGGGTGCCCAAAATTCAAATTCATTCAATGGGTCCGTACAAAGACAAAATTCAATGTTGCCAGACTAATTTTTTAAAAATTCGACACATAAAATCAATGTTTGCATCCATAGTTAACGATCGTTGGTTTTCTTGTTAATGTTGCACAACGCAACCGAACTAAAAATTTCGTTTAATTTTCAATAATATGGCGCCGAGTAGAAAAACTACATATTTTTTCGATCAAAAAAAGAATTTATTTTTCCTTTCAGAGTACAATACATTTAACTTAATTTTATCCTTAAATCGAAATTCACAATTTTCCATAAAACATTTTTGTAAAAAAAAAATTGAAAAAAAAACCAAAATGACCAAAAATTTTAAAACATAATTTACACGTTAAAAACTTTTTTTTTTAAATTTTATTATACTAAGGTACTCTATATAATAATTATAAGGTTACGGGTTGGCTGTTCCCCCTTGCTTTCTCCTATTTCTAATACAAAGCAAAACAATATATTGCCCAAAAACTATTTTTAAATTAATTTACAATATTAATACAGACAATTTCGTTGAGTTTTATTTTCTTTATACACACATTTTTGTTTGACTCTCTCGCTCTCTCTCTTTCTTTCTTTCTTTCTGTTTGATTTGAACTAAAAGTTGCCCCTTTTTAATATTTAAAAATGGATATAAAATTGGTGGCGACCATTTGCAAATTGCAATTATTATGCAATAAATAGTAATATTGAAAATTGTATACATAATTATGTACAAATATATAGAAAACTAAGTTTTTATACTGTTTTTGTTGTTTGAGCTTAACTATATATTAGTAGGTATGGTATTGGTATTAATTATAGATGAATAATTTCTAAGCTATTGGTGTAATGAACGTTATAGAAAACTCGTTAAGTAACTTATTGTGCTCCTTATCAAAAGTTTTAAGGCATCATTTTCTTCTCTTTTTTTTTATTGCGAATCGGCAGCATTGGACAATTGTTGAGGCACAAAATTAGTGACCTCTTTGAAAACCAGTTCTAAAATGTATAAATTAAATATCGATTATATAACAACAAAGATAGTATTAAATTACTAATTAAGTAATTACCTTTCCATTTTTCAACTGGAAGATCCATATCCTCGAAACTTTGATCGTATAGGGCTGATGTTGGTTCATCATTTGGATCGGCATATTTTTCCAAATAACTAACAAAACAGACAAAATTGTATTCCACATGTCTAATTTTTTTTTATGGTAAAATTGTTAAAACTGGAAAAAAAAATTGCGATTTGGGTGGAAACTGGAAACGTTTGCTCGAATTGAACATTTATTCTTTTTATGTGCGACGTCACAAGGAGACCAAAAAAATTGGCTTGTTATCAATGACTGGTCCCAAAAATCGAATTATTTAGGACATTTACATATATAAAAGCATTTATTTCACAAATATAATGTTGGGAAATCGTATTTTGAATATTTTGGCGCCATTTTTTCCCTAAATATCAAACATTTTCTCTATAAACCAAGCAGATAAAAGAAATTGATAAAAACTATGACGTCACTTATCACATAAAACAGTGAAAATGGCGGATTGCGCCCTAAAAGTTTTTTATTGTTCAACAATATTCTATCGCAGTCCATTAACCAGTTACAGAGTGCAAGGGGGTTGGACTAAATTGCCACTTATTTAAAATTTACTAGGCCTCAGCGTTCAAACTACAAATTTCCAACAAAAGTAAGGGAATTATTGGTATCATTATGACTGGGACAAAATATTCATTTCTCACACAATGTACCTCATTTTTTTTTTTGTAATATTGGTCCATACTTTGAACGCCATATGTCTCTTTTTCGTGCGTCCTTGAATTTTTTAAATTTGTTTTTACAGCGCAAAAGACTATAACGTCAGAAATTTAAATGTAGCCATTTTGATTATCAAAATTAAAAAAATGGCGAGCAGCTGTATCTCTATTCAAAATAAATTATTTGAATTTATTACCTATGCGCCAGCGCTTGTTCAGCCGTAATACGTTTATCGGAATCCAATTCAAGCATCCTCTCTAACAGGTCAATGGCAAGTGTATTAGCACCTCGGAATACATCACGAAAATCTCGTTTTGTCATCGTCGGTAGTGATTTGATGTAGTTTCTGGCCTAGAATTTCAATTAATTAAAAATTTATATTTTCAACTAATCAAAAAAATGTTTCAAGCATTAGATTAGATTGGTTTTTAGTTAAAGAAATCGGAATTCAATTGGAATGGAATGGTATTCCATCATATTACTTAGATACAAATAAACTAGAAAAACTGCTAATCCCAACGAAAGTCTGCTGGGGCAGGCCTGGCATATACCAAAATCAACAATTGGTCTCTAAGGATCATAGAGAAGAATATGGGTTATTAAGGTGTATCATACCAATAGTCCTCCACAGATGACATTCCATAGAAAAAGGCTGCCAATTAGGACTACAAAACTTCCACGTTTGTGTACTAATAATAATTTTGTATGGGGGCTTTGGCACGAGGTAAGTTTTTGCAATTTAGAAAGAGAGAAAAAACATGAAAAAACACATTTTCTTTTTTTCTCAAAAAATATGGCAAGCGGTTGAAGCGATAGGGCAGATTTGACCCATTTTCAATATCCAGAGTGCTAGGAACCCATACATTCTTGAGTTATCGGTATTTCCGAGCGATCATCGAAGAACTAAAATCTTTTCTTCTTACTTTTGCTTGAAACGTGCAACGATCAACATAAAATTAGGATATCTTGCTTGCAACAACAATAACAACAACAACAACAATAACAATTTTTTTTTTTTAAATAATACTTCCCCCTTTCCATTTACATATAAAGTTGCTGGTGGAAGTAAAAATTTAGAAAATTAATTTACTAAGAGCATGCAAATAGAATCACAATAGAAAAAATCACATTTAAATACAAAAAAAAAAGAAAAAGGAAAAAAAATGAGAGAATACGTTCTGGACCTACCTCATCGCTTGTTATTTTTGCTATTAGTTCAGAATCAGGTGTGCCGCACATTACAAGTATTCGTGTTAAATGATCAATATCTTTGAATTAATAATTTAGAAAAAAAAGTCTGTTAAGGTTACGTTTTTTTTTAATTTTTTTTTTGTTTTTATCTTAGTAATTAATTAATTACACCAAAATGCAAGCGGAATACACAAGTAAATTGTCATACAAGTGAGAGAAAAAAAAGAACGAAAGATTAAAAATATTGAAAAACAATAAAAGAATGTTATCTACTTACACTTTCTGATGATATTTTCAACATGAAATCATCAGGTGGTGTGCCCAATACTTCCATTATCAAATTTAATTGATGAATATCTTTAAATATAGGTCAACTAAGGTTTACAATTACATGCAATAAAATAATGGCTATCTCTATACACAATACAATAAAATACAAATATAATTATAGTAGAATATAAATAATTGTTCAGTAAGTTCATTAAGACATTAGTGTAGTGTAGATTGTAGAAAGTACTTCTTAAGGTGGATAATGAATGAATATTCTTCATGCTAAATGCTAAAAATGGTAAAAATGATAGAGATGAATACTCAAATTCCATAATGGTTAGACAGACATCAATATATATAGAGTGCTCCCTCCCTTAATGGACACTTCCCCTATAACGGATAATAACAGAGCGACTGTGTAAATTTTCTGATTTTTAATTTTACATTGTCCACTCTATAACGGACACTCCTCATAGACGGGACAGATTTTTGATGACCGCCATTAATTAGATGAGACTCAGTTCAGTACTGCTGGGTACACCTTCTGGCATACGAAATATAGACAACGTTTGGTTTCCTTTTCAGACGTCGGAACTTCGGTGAACGATCAGCAGCAGTTTTACTGGTGGAAAACGCCTGGTAAAATATACACAAAGAAGGTCATCCGTTTCCGCACGTAACAAAGGTCTGGAAATCTCTTGAAGCTTTATTAGAACAGGACTTCGGCTAATTATAGATCTCTCAAAGATACATCAAATCCTCTCACACAATCTTAAAGGCAAACTATATATTAATAGCTGATCAGACCAGTGGGTACAAGCAATGTACAAAGGAGCCGGATGTTGTCAAGTTCATAAAGATTGGTCAACTTTGATGGGTAGGTCATGTCACCAGGATAAATGCCAATAGAGTTCCATTAAAGCTAATGAAAGGACAGTTTCTAATAGAAGAATACAGGGGAGGACAACTCTTGGGATTGCTAACTGCAGAATTGAGGCTCTGGACCGAACCAAATAAAGGCGAAGATCCGCAATGTATTGTAGTGCATGGAAGAAGAAAAGGTGCTTGTTTAACCATATAAAGATCAGGTCATATAGTATTTGTGATTGTCAGACACACATTTTCCAATGGAAAAACAGAATTCGATGGACATCTGGTTGTTGTTAACAATTTTTAACATAAACAAAAGAATCATGCATCTTAATCGATTAGAATCTTAAATCAGAGGGCTTCATCTCTAACTAAAACGATACAACGCGTATTTGTGTCACTTATCGTCTTTGTCTACTCTGCAGTATCGTCGTCGACAACGTGAAAACGCCAGCTAAACTACGCCTGTGAATTGTTGTAGAATTTTTTTAGAAAATTCAATGAATTAGTAGTAGTGAAAGAGTAGCTCCTCCAAAACCGTATACAATCGATATTGATGTCAAATATTTATTAGCTACTGCCACCTATCACCCATGTTAGTGATCAATGATTTTGAAGTAACTTAAGAATTGAATCATAAACAATTCTCCAGAAAACTACAAGAAAACATTACATACGGAAAAAGGGGGCACATAATGCAATAATAATACAAATAACTAAAAACAAAAAAAGGATACGATCTGTTCCTGGAAATAATGTGCGGCCAGTTAATAGTTCGGCCATTATACAGCCCACAGACCATATATCTACTGTTTGATTGTAGTGCATCCAATTGAGCATAATTTCGGGAGCTCGATACCACCTTGAAAAACCAAAAAAAAAAAAAAAACGGTTTAATGAAAAAATTTATTTGTCAAACGAAAATCATTTGCAGAGAACCTTGTCGCAACGTAGCCAGTCATTTCTGTTTCGGTTGGTCTTGCTAATCCAAAATCAAGAATTTTAAGTTCACAATCTTCATTTACGGCTATATTCGATGGCTTTAAATCCTATTCAACAATTTTTTTTTTTTTTTTTTTTGGGCACAAATCTTATTTGAAAATATCTTACTCTGTGTATGATGCCCGCACTATGAATATATTTTAGACCGCGCAATATCTGATAGACCAAAAATTGTACATGATCATCGGATAGTCGCTGTGTTCGAATAATATTATTTAAATCGGCACCCATTAAATGTGTGCACAGATAAACTTGTTGAAATGTATCTAATGAATTTCCGCCAGGATGAAATACATCCAGAAGTCCAATAACATTTTCATGGTTCATATGTTTCAGTAGTCTCAATTCCCGGTATGTTCGTTTTGCATGGACGGCCGATTGAAATGGTCTTGCTAATTTTTTAATCGCTACTTTTATGTTATTTACAGTATCCACAGCTGAGCTATAAATATTAAAGAAAATTAAAACTTTCCTATGATTGACATAACCTAACTTTTTTTCAAAATTTCTTTTATCAGCATTAATTCAATATAAATACATACGGTAAGACCTCGTTTAGCGTTTAGGATGTGTTCAAATGAAACAGCGTTAAACGAAATCACTTTATATAAATTAATAACGTTTTATGAAGCACTCCAAATCGTATTGAGAGCGTGGACACCATTTCACTTCTAATGAACACGATGCACGAGAGCTAACAAAATAGAGATAGATTTAGAGGATTTTTAAACTTCGAGCAGACCGCGTTATATCGAATCACTGTTAATCGACGAAGAGCTAAACGAGGTCTTACTGTATGGACTTATCGGTAAAAGGCGACTATTGCCTCCAATAGGATGAATGGAAACGAAAAACAAGAAAAAAAGAGTATAATCAGTTATACTGACTATGTAATACCCGTATGGAATAATCATAGGTTTCAAATGTTACTTAGAAAATTGCATGAAAATGATATAAAATTGATTGCAGCGCCATAACGATAGGGCGTGGAAATATTTTATTATTCTCTATTCCAAATATATTTCGAGTAAATGAATATTTTATGCCAATATTAGGTACACAGCATAATATTTTAAGCCCATTGTTCCCTATAACTGGTTCGATTTGCTCCAATAGAGACCTTCCCCTAGGTGGACTTAGTAAGCTATTAATTAACATGTTAGCTGCTGAATGTACCGCCGGCTACTATCGGCGACATGTTCTGTTCATGGTTGGTGTATTATTGGTTACCATCATTTTCGCTATCCCGACTTCAACAGGACTGCAGCATGACGAAGATATTTACACATCAATTCGTTTAAAATTCCAAGCGGCAGCTAACGAATTAAAATGTCACAAACTCTAGCTTCAGCCACTTTGGCTGGCATTTTGATAACGGGACAAAGGTGAAAATTATGATTGAAAATTAGACAGATACTCTGACTAATCTACAGATAAACATAAATGAAGTGAGCAAACATAGAGATAATTGGAAAATACTTCGATTTTTAATAAATTACGCTCACTCACACAGTAGCGAACTTCTCGGAATCGTTGTGATGCAGGGATGGGCACACGCGCGCACATAACAAATTGAAATTGACAAATACAGGGGCAATGGTCTACACTGGAAAAATTGATAAGATTAATTTTTAAACAAATTATATTTAGTGATAAAGGACATGGATACATGGTGGAAAATTATTCATCTTTAAATATATTTTCAATGAAAACAAATCTATTTCCCAATCAGGATTAGGATTAGGATCTTGCTATGTTTCATTGAAATATTTTTCGGTGTGCATAATTTTATACTTCGGCAATTTCTACGCTGTCTACGAAGCTACTATGATTGTCTCGTACATCTGTACTATTTAGTTCTATTATTTTATGTATTTATTTATATTATTTTTGATATTTTTTTTAACATCCCTCTGCTGGGGAACATTTAACAATCGCACACGTTTTCAGAAACCAATTATGTGCGAAAGTAACCGTGCTCAATTATAAATATAATAAATATATGACCCTTTCAAACATTTTACCAGTACACAATGTCTTTATCTATGCATAAAATCTTTATCAAACCACATTCTTATCGTTTATTTACCTGTTTGTACATATATGTGTACTCTGTACTCGTTTACGAAATTATAAACGCTGATTAGCCCTTGTAAAATGAGTCACTTTTTTTATGACTTGTTATGATTAAAATGAAAACAATACAGTCATGAAATCATAGGAAAAGATTTTAAAATGATTGTGTGTTTAAGAAACTGTAAAAACGTTTTATTATTGATTAAAATCATTAAATTAACATCAATCATGTGGCAAATTTGAATTTGATAACATTCTGAGTAAAATTTAGAATTTTCAAGATTATCCTTAAGTAAATTGGGCCTTCGAGTCGATTGAATATTGACCATTCTAATGTAAAATGCAAAATATCGGTTCATAATTTTGTATTCCTTTTTCATAGATAGCTGCGGCCCTATTCTGGCATTTCCCTGGAAATTAGGAAAAAAAAACTGCAATATATTCCCTAATACTTACTCCTTTCATTTTTCTTTTTATTTTAATTAAAAAACTTTTCCTTTTAAAAAACACGACACAATGAGGTATGGAAAAATAAATGTCAAAAATTCAATAAAAAGGATTTTTTTTATTTCCCAGCAAACATTTTTCTTTATTGTCAGAATACACCACCACCACTGCCTCAATGTGCGTAAACCCGTAAACCTTAAGGAAATATTGAAAAAACTGCAATAATTTCTCATTTCTTTTTTCCCAGAAAAATACCAGAATAGGGTCACTGAATGATTATTTGCTCAGAAAGCAACTGACTGCCATTATTATAAATAAAAAAATCTTAATTATGCGTATTAACCCATTTAAACCCAAAGGTAGTTCTGGGTTCAAATGGGTTAAGTAACCTAAACCGATAAGATGCGGCTAATTAATTAATTTCTATTAGCCTTTTTTTTTTAATACTAGATTTATGTATACTTCTAGATATTCTATTAAAATTAAACAGGACTAGAGGTGGAGGGTTGAAACTGAATGTACATAAAGAATCGTATTTTTTATATAAATAAAAGTCAGAACTTCAGTAATTTTGAATCAATAAATTTCAAATTCCGTTAAAATTACGGGTCTAGTAGTTCTAGTGTTAATACTCAAGACAAAGATCTATCTCTATGAATTTGCATTTTAAACAGTTTCTTTCTCTAGGTCCGCACATAAGATTTGGTATTTTTGTGGAGGTGTTCTTTTTCAGTATACATTGACCAGTAACGATAATTGATTCTTAATTTTTAGTTATGTTCATTACTTGGAGTAAGGCATGGAGGACGAAGAAACGGTTAAATACGTGCTATATGAAAGGAAATACTGACTCTTTTTAAGAAGGTCGAACCATTACTGGGCTAAAATGTATATGGGCATGATATAATATAGACCTTATAGAGCGCAGAGTCTTGCGGCTTTAGTGCCCTACCCTCCATTAAATACAATACAATACTCGGAGTATAAGAACTAACTGGAAAATTCAAAAATGACCTTTCTGCATGTTCATTTCAAAAATGATGTTAATCAACTGAAGAAATCCAGTGCAAACTTAAAATGACTATTGATCATTCTATTTGGCTCTTTATTATAAAAGTACTAAAGCCACAACAAAGACTTGGAATTCATATTCATACAAAATTTTTGTGGTTTTAATTTACATTCTAGTACTTACATACAATATTTAGTAGGGATAATAATTCTTAGGATCAGTTTTCATCGTTGACCATCGTATCGTAACAAATAGACAAGTATGAGCAATTTTAATAAATTTACTCCACAGACAGACAGGTAGTCATAACAGTTTAAGGCTCATCGACCCTACTAAAAAAAGGATTTTAATAGTAAAATAATAATTTTTAGTAGAGATGTACAAATTATTGTTTGTAAGTGTGTGTGTGTGAATAAAAATCAAAAGGAAAATACTTTCAATATTTATATTGGTTAACAAAACAATTAATAAAAAACAAATTTAATGAAAGAACCTCACAGATCAATTGGAGAAAATGCAAGAGAACCAATTCGCGGCATTAATAAAATGCTTGTCGAGTTTAAATAATAGAAAATAAATTGTATATAAATCACGGTACTGTATAAATTAAAATCAAACGAAAATCTGGCGATTTCATGTGTTTATGTACAAAAGTAAAAGTTTGTTTATAGTCGGTTGAACATTTTTTTTTTCTATTTCAATAACAAATCTAAAACTAATGATAAATAAATCACTCGGCCAATTGTACAAAATAAACAAACATCACCTATAAATGTATATAAAATATATTTACATTCACCTTTATACTCTAGGCTAGGTTCATAAAAAAAAATTGTAGCCTTTAGGTTTTTAGCACCGTTTAGCATCGAAGATTATTGCCTACCTACATATTAGTAGGTAGGTATATGTATTGTGTAAGATAACAGAATTGATGCACAAGGCCGACTTCATTACACAATCAGTAAAGAAACTTTTAGTTATTTCTATATAAATTGCCGTACTCCTCTTAGAAAACTATATATTAAACTATATATATTGTTAAATAACCAAACACGCGCATTAATTAAAACAAAAAAAAAACTTACCAAACTTGACCGTAAGCACCAGAACCAACCTGCGTCAGCATTTGATATCGTTCAGGAACTTCCCATTCTGTTTTATTAATTTCGGCTTTATAAAATGACGGCATTTTAAAGGAAACAATTATTTAGTTTATAAATAAACTAACTGAACCAATGAAACAAATTAAAAAAGTTAAACTAATTTTACCATTAGAACTAAGAAAATGCAAAAAAAAAATTTCGCGCTGATGACAGAAACTTCTACTTTTACTGATTTTACATCACAAGAAATTGACAGCAAGTTCGACTTTTACATCACAAGTAATAATTATGAATGTGGCTACAATCTTTACACCTTTATTTTAAAAAGAAACGACGTATCACGTTGCATTGCGTTACTTATAAAATTGAAAATTATTGTTTGTTTTGAAAAATAATAATAAATATTGTATGAAATTATTAAAAGGATCAAATTTAATTTATATTTTTGCGCTTCTGATCATATAATTAGTGCACATTGTACAACTTTCAACGCACCACATACGTATGGTAATATCTCACATGTAAACTCAGTCACAAGATGGAATACGTGTGAGACGACAAAACGAAATATACGAAATACGAAATTCAAAGAATTGAAGAAATTGAATAGACGCCATTTGCCTGAAGTTTAGTCGTATTATTCTCTGTTTGTGATGAAAAATAAAACTAATTAAAGTTTTAAGATCAAAAAACTACTAAAATTAAATAGTAAAAGACTTTTTAGTGATTGTGCATATATTTTTGATAGTAATAAGTTGATAAAAGTGAATAGAGAAGGCTCATTGACAACAATTGAAAATAAGAGCGCCAACAAATTGTAGAAAAAAATTAACATACAGGGGCAAAGCCCTTATATAATGCAACCACCCGACTATCTTAATTTGTATTTACTTGAGTACCGATTTATTTCGAAAAAATTTATTTTTGACATTTTGCATGCTATTTTCGGATGTGCAAAGGTACGAAGGGTTTTTATGTGAGTGTCCCCATTAAAAACCAATCAAATACAAACATTGATTGTTTTTATCTAATAATGTAAAAGTGTTTTTTTTTTTAAGTTTAAGCATAAAGTAAATTAATAAAAATAGTGACCTAGAAAAGTAACATGTTTTACGCACATATTGTGTTGGCCAAAAAGGGCCCCTTTGCCCGTATTTGGCTTGCCGCCCATTGGGATAAGAAACTGACAAAGGCCCAGGTTTTTGAAACAAACATCGAACAGAGCGTTGAAGGTATCATGCAACCTAAAGTAAAATTGGCTCTAAGAACATCTGGCCATTTGTTGCTTGGCGTGGTCCGGATTTATTCTAGAAAAGCTAAATATCTACTTGCTGACTGCAATGAAGCTTTTGTTAAGATCAAGGTAAAAAAATCTAATCAATTGTATCGTTGGTAGTAATTTTTCTTTACTTTCTTACTTAGATGGCATTTCGACCGGGAATGGTGGATCTGCCAGAGGAACATAGAGAGGCAGCCGTTAATGCAATAACATTGCCCGAAGTATTTCATGATTTTGATACTGCCTTGCCGGAATTGAAGTAGATCCTATTTGGATGGAATTTGAATTCAAAATTAATTTTTCTAACGTATTTTTATAGTGATGTTGACATAGAGGCACAGTTTTCAATCAATCAATCTAGAGCTGATGAAATTACAATGCGTGAAGAATACGGTAGTCTACCAATGTCTATACATGACGATGGATTTGGCGATATGGGATTTGATGCTGATGAATCTGATTTTATTCGTGATGATCCAAATATTGATGTGAGTACATAAAATGTAGCCGAAACATTTAAACAAAATTTATTAAAAATATTTTTCTAGGAAAATTTAATGTCTGAAGAAATGGATGAAGGATTAGATCATCATGATAGAGATCAAATGCCTGGTACATCCCGTTCGATACTGGAATCATTAGATCATGCAGAGTTACAGGACAATGATGGATTTGGTGATGGATTTGGACGTAAGTATTGTCAGAATGTTTAGAAAATGTTTAGGTTTTGGAAAAATAAAAAAAGAGAGTAGAAAATGTAGCGCAGAAATTGTGCAATGCTCTAATATAATAGAGAAATAATAGGAAAGAGAGAGAGACAAAATATGATCAGAAGAGAAGACCTAGTTTAACTGTCAATTCTATCAGAAGAGCAAACTATGTTTTTAAATAACTATACGGAGAAATGATGTGGTAGTGATCTCGCAGATTAAGAGAGAAAAGCCTTAGACTTTGCAAAGATTATTTTATAAAATCAAACCCACAACTAATCTTCGTACATATCGACTAATCTAACAATTTTTCTTTCCAGAACCCGCTGCCGGTTTATTTGAAGGTGATTTATTTGCTGATGCACCACTAGAACAACCACCCCTACCACCGGATCCTATGATAACCCGAGATTCTGATGATGATATGGACGGTGGTTGGGATGGTGGTCCCCCATCAACTCCACCCAGGTTTGAAATGTCCCTTCAATTGAATAAATCTAATTGTAAGAAATTATTTTGTTTACAGTTCACATGGTTTATCTCGTCCTCCATCTGCATTACCTCCATCGATATCAGAAAATGCTGAACCAGTACATGATCTTCCACCATATATGCAAACTGAAACTCAACCCAATGAAAATGATATGAATGTAATAAATCAAGAAAATGTAAATGTGGCCGATGAAAATTTAGCAGAACAATCAACATTACTAAATAATGAAGAGGAGAGTTTTGCCCTTGCTCCTGTTGATGCATCAGCGCTGAAAGGTATGGACGGTTTTAAATAATTTATTTTGATGATATTTGAAACGTCTGCTCATTTAGGCGTAACAAAAGCAAAACGTAAGCGTAAACTTATTGTGGACGAAGTTAAAAATATATCTGGCGAAGAAATGAAAAGTCAATTGGCAAATACTTCTGACATTGTAACAACGTTAGATTTAGCACCACCGACAAAAAGGTTCGTTTAGACTGTCGCACAAGGGAACATTTAAAATTCAATGGATTTTTTTTAAATTTTAGATTAATGTATTGGAAGGATACGGGTGGAGTGGAGAAAGTATTTACCCTCTGCACAAGAGATACAAAAGCAACTGTTTTGTTTAAGGTAAGGTCAATGCAATATGCTGAAGTTGTTTGTTGGACTGGGATGACCTAATTTTTTTATTTGATAGAGTTATCAAAGGCACTTCGTATCTCGTCCACAAGGCGTTGAAGACTTTTCAATGTTAGGACCAAGTGATGTTCTTGGCCTAGAATACCATCTACCCGAACATGAGTTGGTTAGTACAAACAAACGGGGTAGAAAACGTAAACATCAACCGGTTGAACCAGAGCAGCCACCATTACCGGAACCTATCGATGTTGCCAGAGACATTGAACCGACATTGGTTCAATCTCATTCCATTGATGTGATGCCAGATAATTTAGTAGGTGATGATTCACTTATGCCGCCGCCAGCAACACCATCCTTTTCGGAATTGTCAAGTCCCAACCATTCCGTTGCGTTAGGTATGGGAAGTCTGCCGAATATTCCGATGACGCCCGGAACCTTGGTACAAGGTGGTATAACACCGTTAAATTTACCGCATGGCGATGTGACGCCATTAAATTTAACACATGGTGGTATGACACCAATGAATTTGGCGCATGGTGGTATGACACCGGCAGATTTACATCATGGTGATTATCATAGTGGTGATCTACATCATCCGGCCTTTACGCCAGCTGGATTAGATCACGGTGGCATGACACCACATCATGGTATCGAACATTTAGAATCGATACCAAATTTACCAGCCGACCAAGTATCGTCAATATTAAATGGCACCGGCATGGAAAATATTGGTTTCTCAAATATGGGATATGAAGAACCCCCGCCTCAGGCGACACCCAGAGCCGGTATGTCCGAACGAGTTTCACATGAATGGAATGATGATTATGACTATCCGCCATCTGTTGGACCAGCGGTAAGTTTTTTGTTTATCTACGAATTTTATTTTAATTGTGAGTAATTTAAAAATGAATTTTCTATTTTAGCAACCTGGAGATGAACAAATGGAAAATGAAACAGACGAACAATTTGAGGAACGTGTACTTAATAAACGTGCTGCTCAAATGTTCGTTGCAGTTCGGGCACGTTTACAGAAAAAGGACAGCATATACCTTTCCGAAATGACACAGAAAAACAATAGGAAGCAGGTAATTTATTTAACAAATTAATTTTTTATCATTTAGGAATGGAATCATCAAATTATTGCCGTTTTTTTCTCGATAAAAGTGTATCCTACAATTCTCCTTGGAGATGTTTCTCTGAAAACTATATAAAAATCTTAATTGTCACATCCGTAACAGTAAATATACAAATTAACAATATGGCATCCAATCGATATTTTCTAAAAGTACGAAATTTGAGTGTAAGTCCCGAATTGTGTCCCATCTGTAACCGTTATAAACGTTCAGAATCATATGAAATTAATGTATGACATTTAAAGCAAGCAAAATGAACAAAATGTGCACAGTCAAGACCACGTAAGTATTACGAATTGCTTTAAGAATGTTCCATCTGTTACGATGGACTGACTTTTCATGATTTTTTGTACGGTGCAGAGAATACTGTGGCTACCTTCATATAAATGAAATGTGCTGATGGTTTTGATACTTAAAAAAAAAAAATGTTAAACACATCTGATCGAAAAATTCATTCACATAAATTAAGATTCACTAAAAACAACAATAAAAATAATATAAACGATTTTATTTCAGGCTGCTCAAAAGTTCTATTCACTGTTGGTATTGAAAAAATTCCAGGCACTGGAAATCACACAAGAAATGGCTTATGGCGATATTTTAGTCACCAAAGGTGTTTCTTTTGATAATCCGAAATTGTAAACATAAACCGAAAACAAACGTTTTGTCTGCAATGCATAAAATGTCGATATTTCTAATTATAATTTAGCCTACTGTGGAGTGACCGAATTTTTGTCGTTTACATTTACACAGAATTCTAATTATTCATTTTAATCGGACGTAATCGTGACTTAAGCCAAATAATAGACAATTTTTTCGATTAAAAAAAAAAATTATTCATTTTTCATATCTGATCTAAATTTGTACAAAATCAGTAAAAAAGTACAAAAACTAAAAATTGTTATATAATTATGATGTACATAAGGTCTATATTACTATAGTATTTATTGATGTTTTACATAAGAACCTACTATAAATTGTCTAGTAATTGGTCTAACCGAAAAGTCCGATTCAAATCGTTTTTACTAATTTCAATTTTTAAAGGTGGCAACATTGCATATTAATTAAAAAAAAGAAAAGATCTGTTCAATTTAGCAGAGTCATCTATCGGTTTACTTTTGTATTATTTATAGAGAACTCATATCAAAGGGCCCGATTATTATCTTGCTCGATTGCGATTTTTCGGTTTTTATTGTTTGTTGAAATATAAAATAAAAAAACTTTGAAGGTACTGCCACACAGAGCGTGATCGGACCACGACCGTCAGCGGTCTGGAGACGACACACATAAAGCGGTCTGCCGCGATTGCCCGAAGATAAAAACGATCACACACATTGTAAAAAAATATGTTTTTTTTACATAATTACTTACCTTCGTAATAAACAGGGAACAACAATAATAACAAAAACTGAAGAAATTTACCTATCCTTGCAACGACATCTATTAGGCCAACTAATCGTCAACCAACAAACGAAATACGCGAAAAATTTGTCAATTTTATTACTAATGTCAAAAATAAATGGATATTTTCTCACATTATCTATCAAAATTTCATTCAATTCTACCAAAAATGCAATCACAATAACAAAATTTTTGACAGACTGCCGTGGGCAAAAAATATTTTGTATTTCAATACATTCGAAAATCTGACCGCGGAGCTCTCACCTTGACCGTGCTCTGTGTGCCCGGCTGCATACATGCATGTGTATCACAAGAGATTGTCTTGCGGCGCGGTCAAAAAATGACAGATTGCGGCGGCCAGACCGCGCTCTTTGTGGCAGTACTTTTAGAGACCTGTAGACATCCTGTCATTTGCTTGATGGGGTAATTCAACAATTTTCCAACAAGTCATGCGTCGCTATCAACATTACTTAACGTGTGGTATTTTCGATAATATTTTAAGAGATCAACACGAAATAAAAAAAGAGCAAGAAAGAGCCCCTCCCCCCCCCGCTAAGAAACTTTTGTTCTTTAGTAACCGTCGCTTCCTTTAGATAGGCATTGGATTTGTATTGGAATTTGAATAAAAAAGCTCAATTTGGAAGGGGAAAAGATGGAGATGGTTGTGATAGGCAAAGATTAAGATCTTCGATATTTTCATGATTGTTCTCCTAAGAGGTGAAAAAATGAAAAACATACCGAAATCTTAGTCATTTCACTTAAGAAGTCACATTTTGTCTTCAACACGAATACTTTTCATGAGAGCATTTTTTAATCAATAATTTACTGGAAAAATGTGATTTGGAAAAAAATGGTTTCCATTCAAAATAAACCTAAAGAATCGCAAGTTAAAAACACTTTTTTTTTTATAAAATGGCCAGAAACAAAATGGCGAAGATGTTCGGTGCCTTCTGTTTGTTTTTTTTTATCGCAACAGAAAGCACAAAACTGCATTTTCGGTTTAATTATTATTCTTACAATCCCGCCATTGTCTCAAAAGTGTCCATTTCCATTTTGTTATTTCAACAATATTTTTATGAACATTTTTTTGTTCTCTATGTATTGCCAATAAGTGAATCTAATTTTTGTTTTTCCATTTACGCAAAGTTGCCATCTTTTTTAATGATTAAATTGATTCAACACGAAAATTTATTCTTAAATACCTGGACATATCAAAAATTGCCCATAAAAAAAAAATCAAAAAAACAAAACAAAAAATGATTGTATATCGACTTTTATTGCAAATGCAGCAATTATTTTATTGAACCAAGAAAAATAACCGGTAAAATTGTACATTTTTTAAATATATATATATATAAACAATAGCAAATTGTATGGGATCAGGGAAAGATGTTCTTATGGCTTTGAATCTATATATAGAATAATATGCAAGCCCAAAAACATAAAAAAAAATATATATATATATACATCTATATATATAAAGAATGTTCTAAACATTTTGTATAAATGATAAATAAATTTAATATATTTTTGATAAAAAAGTGAAATAAAATAATAAATTCATAAATCTGTAATCTGTTTTCATAAGAACACCTTTCATTCTCAAACAACAATTTTGGTTTCAAAATTTATATAGAATTTATATATATACATAATATGTCATGGGTGTACTGTACAGCAAGAAGTGACCAAGTCAAGGAAAAAAAATTTAATAAAAAAAATTATTCTGGGGGTTCGAAATATGATTCCGAATTTAGAACAATACAAAATGTCTCAGCTTTCAAACATTTTTTGTTTTCAATTCTTTTGTTTTCAATCTTATGGTGAACGGACAAAATCACCCCCGACAATTTTTTATAAGAGGGACAAAATCTCCCTACCCCTTCCGGACAAAATCTTCCCTGACACAATTTTCCTTCTTCAGGAAAGATTTTGTCCGCTTTAAAAAAAAAAAAAAAAAATTATCAGGGGGGATTTTGTCCGCTTCAAATAAAATTATCATATTGGGTTTTTGTCCGGGGAACCCAATTTTATATGGCCTAAAATTATATAGGGCTTTTTAGTAGTTATATTTAAAAAAAAACAATCTGACTTCGAAAATATTTGAATTTTTTTTTCACTTAAGGGTCCCATAGGTTAGGACCCTTAAGTGAAAAAAAAACCTAACCTAACCTAAGGGTCCCATAGACGATCAATTAAAATGGACAATTAAAATTGTTGAAAATATTGTCAATTAAAATTGATGACGAATGGGCCACAAACGATCATTTAAAATTGACAATTTTTCAGTATGGAAACACATCTATTGTGTATAGCTGCTTGTATTTTTGTCCACTTCACTTAATTTTTCCACTAATTTTTCATATGCATTTCTTTTCAAATCTCTATTTTTATAAGCCTAACTGGTCACTTTCCATAAACACTCGTTTTCTCTGTATATTTCGATAAATTCAGTTAGAAAATCTCTCGGACAGGTCGCAAAGTGACACATTTTAACGTGTTGCTTGTTCGACTGTTTAAAAAACTGACGCATAC
>JANSTT010007814.1:0-26893 GCA_026745375.1 Platyura marginata
ATAGTGTCGCTAAAAAAAAAGGGGTGAGAAGAATTTTGCGTTTTTTTCTGTTTTTTTGTTTTTTTTTTTTTTTTTTTTTTTTTTTTTTTCTTTTTTTTGTTTTTTTTTTTTTTTTTTTTTTTTTTTTTTTTTTTGCGGAAAAATCCATACGGAATTCAGTAACCGCAACGCGTTTTTATTTAACTTTTTTTTTTTGATATATTCGCGGTGTAATTTCTTTGTGTGGTGCCTCGTTGCCGAGAGTTAGATTGAAGCTTTTTTTTTTGTATTTGATTTTGCAAAGTGAGCTAATAGTAGACATGCGTCTTGTCTTGATTCGATTTATTTATACATAGGGCATAGGCAGGCAGTTTTGTGGGTAAAATAGCTTGAAGTTTACGAGAAGTATGCCTAAACTTGGTTATGTATCTTCTATATTGGGGTTGGTGGTCATAAATGGAAAATCTTGATAGAAAGAAATTATGGATGGTAAAAAAAAAAAAAAAAAAAAAGTGTGAAAATCGATTTAGATATTGCCAATGAGGATGTTTTGTGGATAATGCGCTGTAGCAATATTGCGAGCAGACATAGATTTGCTATTAAATGAAAGAGAGAGGGTTAGGGCACACTGGTTGGTATGTTACATCACTATAAATGTGGAAAATATAGTTCGTATGTTTTTGGGGAGCATGATGGTGAATGGGATTCATTGTTTGTGCTCTATATATTTTGCGGAAGTACAGGAGTTTGATCTTTTGTCAATGTGTGTTCGAGGGTATTTATATACATATGTATGTACACATAATATAAAACATTTTGATATGCAGAAGGTAAAATTGTGGAAATTTTTTTTTTTTTTCTTTTTTTTTTCTTTTTCTTTTTCTTTTTCTGGGGTGTGGTAAGTGGCTTTCTAACGTGTTTTTTTTTTTTGTATTGCACAGAATAAAAAACGAGTAAAAGACTTCCGGGTAAAAAATCTTAAATAATTGGATGCGGAAATATTCTCTGTTTAGGTCTTTTTGACTAGGCATTGTCTGCATTTTGTATAATTTATTTCAATCATTTGTCCTTTCAATCATGATTTGTTATTATGTTCCTTTAGTCAGTTCTAGCTAGCAAACATTGTAACGAAATTAGGTCATCATTACTATTCCAATCAGGCAATTTCTGAATATCGGGTTCGTGCTATTGTTTTGCGATTCATCACATCAAATTGAACATTTTCTCAGTGCTTTCACACTCGAGGTTTTAGTGGAGTTAATTTTTTTTTTGTATGAGGGTATAACAAGAGGATACACCTGAGCTAGAATTTTAAATACAATAAATCCCGCACATACATAAATATAAATCTGACTAGCTATTAATTTGGAGGAGATATCGCCATTTTGATAAAATATATGTGTGGTGGAGGATTTAGCCTATTTTCAATGCCGAAACTAACAGTTTACTTAAAAAATTTCAATTCATTAGCTCTTCATGTAGTCGATGAGAATTCCACAACTAATGTTTTGCCCATTGTCCTATATTAATATTTTCAAATTTCTTTCTTAAGGAGGTAGTTTGGTTTTTTTCTATTAGTGTAAGGTCTCTCTACTATTATGTATAAAAATATTAGAATTCACAAATGATCTTACTATGAAAAAAATCTTAAGAAAAGTATCAATTTCAGCAGACCTACTCCCTTAACAAACTCTAGAATTATTTCTGGATACAAATGCGAACAGTAAATGAGTTTTTCCTATTTTGAGATGGAACAGAAAATATCTCACGAAAACTAATATTCCCAATACATGACGTAGTTATTGCTGTTTGGAAGCATTCTAATATTCGTCTCATAATTAACTTACTTTAAAATAGACTGAATAATGTGAAATAAAGAAAAAAATACAATTTCATTTCACAATTTGAAAAGTTCAAGACAAATTATCAGATTTTAATACACGAATGGAAAAAAAAATTGGTTTGTTTGAAAATATAATGACAAAAGTAGCAAATCCTATTTAATGATAGAGAGTTGCGCCGTTTATTGCTTTGGCTTATTGCTAAATTGTAAACGAATAGGTCAGAGAATTGTTTTTTTTTTTTTTTTTGATAATATTGCAAGTTGATATTTAAATTCCAAATAAATTGAACGATAAATTTATCGACAGTTTTGTTTACTTGACATAAAAATATTGTAATAAATTCAATAAAAAAAAAAAAAAGAAAAAATTGAAAAGAAATAAATATTATGGGTAAATTGTGTCACATTGCAGCAAACCTATAAACTGTTTGAGACGTTTCAGTGACTTAATCGTGGTATATTAATTAGCAACCGACTAATAAACCTGTAGTTAATATTTCAAGGTCAATTACAATACTACATGACGAATTTTCATTATGGTTTAATAACAAAATTGTTGTTTATAGAATTGGAAGAAAAAAGTTGTTCCAAAATCGATTTTTTTAGACTCAATAAAGAAAGTTCGATTGAACATTCTCCCTTCGCTGATGTGAAAAATATTTAATGCCCCGGTTCTCCCCGGTAGAGAGCATCCTCCACGAACTGTCAGTATGAAGCATAATCGTCGTTTGTTTTTCTTTCCGGCCCTTCTTAAGGTTAAATCTTGTATTATATGATGAAGGGTGTCCAAAAATTGTATTTGGAAAATAGTTGATTAAGAGAACCTTTCTTGTCCTTAGTTAATATTTTATAAAATTGGAATTTTTCCGTATACGGAAAAAAAAACCTCAAAAAGTGGCCAAGTTTTTGTTAAATTGACAAAATTGAATGGCCTACTATTTCTCATAAATGAATGGATTAGAAAGTATTCCGCAAAAACTTGCATAGAACTCAAAATAATGGGTAGTACGTGGAAGGATTGTAGAAACTTTGTGCAGTAAAATTCCTATAAATGCGTGGGAATATTATAACAATTCTTCCCTGCTCCATTAAATTTTATTACAAATCAATATCGCCGATTTAATATTTTATTTTTTCTTATATAGAAAATTCTTTTTATTTTTCTTTTTTCTATACATGCATTAATGTGACGCACAATAAAATTGTTGTAAAACAATATTTTTATGGTTATGGAGGAATTTTATGGTGTTACAGTGAATTTTATTTATTTAGCGCGACTAAAGTTTATAAAATAATTATTAAAAGTAAAAGAATATATAAAATGAAGTTGTTCGTGACTTCGTACCTTCGACAAAAATGGCGTTAAATTAAAAACCTTTTAAGCACGTGGCATATTTTTTTTTTTTTTTTTTATTTCTTTTTAACCTTCAAACTATTTGTATTTGATATTTAATAAAATTGAACAAAAAAGTTACAAGAAATATTTGTTGTTAATCGAAGAAGGTTGTTTAATCGGTGTAATTAATTATTGAAAACAAATTTTTTGTTAAAATGTGCTCATTAATTTGGATTTTTTTGTATGATATTGGGTATAATAAAGTTCAAATTTCAAAGTCAATAAATTTGTCTATAGATACCATACCTATAGTAGGTATTTAAAGAAAACGAAAAACTGATATTTTTGCTTATTCACAAAGGCATTCAGGTGAGAATGTGCTTCATCGGACATCCACAAATGTTTGAGGGAAATTTTGACTGATTACGGGTGTATTGGTCCATAATTTACATTTTAATGTTCAATCTACTTTTGTAAATTAAAAAAAAAAAAACAAAAAAATGTTTTATAACAACCGAGTGTTGAATTTTCAAAGTCTTTAACAAAACTTTTGCGCCACCCTGTACAAATAGAATAAACCTTTGATAGGCCTGAAATCGTGGAATTAAAGAGATTTGATATTCCACTACGGAATGATTTTACTGCAAAAAAAATCCTTCATCCAAAAAAGTCCTTCCGACTACAACTTCTCGACACTTAACCCATTTGAACTCAGAACTATTTCTATGTAGCGCAGGAGTCTAATTCATTTAAGAATTATATATACAAATCCATTGCAAAAGAGATGTTGAAGAATTTGTAAATGAGTCATTTTTGACCCTTTGGGGTTTAAATGGGTTAATGGAAAGTTTTGCGCTGACAATTTTTTATGCGTTTTTGTCAAGATATTTTATGGCAACATTTTACATCGTATAATAATAATTGTTCTTCTCTTTGGTCTCAAATTAATTATTTCTGAATGTGTCGTTTTATTAACGAACTTAATTTTCAGTGTAGAAATTAGACAGCAAAGAAAGAAAAAAATCAATTCAAGTAGAATAAACGATATTGACTTTGTTTCTCTGCAGGTTTTTCCTCGTATAATATTCGGACCGAAATAATGTTAGGTATATTTTCGAGCTAAGTATGGTATACTTACTCCACTATCTAGGTATAAGTATGTACTCGTATATAACATAAGTACATGTACTGTACATATAATATTCTTTTCAAAATAGCTATACTGCATATTGCTGCCATTATACACAAGTTTTATACACATAAAGTTCATGGCACATAATATTGATTTGAGAAGGTAGGTAACAAGTTCCAGTTTAGCAGTTTGTGTATTCGTATCGTACCTACATTTATGTACTGTCGGTTACATAGAATAAACTGTGAAAAAATTATTTTTCTGCAAATATATTCCAATAAAAGCGTTACCCAGAGAGGCCACATCAGCCATAGCCACCACAAGTGAGCCATTCTATCTTTACATATATAATATAATAATATAATGTTGATGCCCATATACAGGGTTCATGTTAAGTTCCATTTCTCTATGTGCGAACTAAATTTTATTTTTTCGCTCACTTGGTAGAAAAATGGTACGACGAATGAACACTCACTGGCGTCATCCTGTTTCGTTCCATTCTATCCTACACTTGACTGTAAATCCAATGGAATAGGTCTCCATATTATAAATATACATTTTTTTTTTTTTTTTTTATATATAACCAGTATAGTACTCTACCTACCTACAGTAGTATAGCAACCATGTCATGACGACTGATATCTCTCTTCCGCGCATTCAATTTCACCTTCCTATTGTTTCTATACATTTTGATACCGAAGGGAAAATAAAAAACAAAAAAAATATCAGAAGTCTCATCCACACTATTTGTTATATAGCCTCTCTGTGTACTGTACGTACAGTCTGTACCATCCATACTGGCAATGATGTTGTGATGCCCCTGTGTGCATTTTGTGTAAATTCTCAGGAATAATTTTATCACCAGTTCGATATATAACCAGCGCGCATTCCTTGGTTTTCTTCGGTTTTATTTTTAGTTTAAAATTTATTTTGTCCATTTTGTATTTTTTTTTTTTTTTTATTTATTTTTGTTTTTTTTTATTTAATATAAGTAAAAAATATAAAAAAAAAAAATGTAACATTCTCTCTGTCCCCGATGCATTATTATTGGTATCTCTTAGTCCATGCATTACGCTGGACAATCACATTAAATGCCGCACAGACCCCGGTGTATTTCTGTTTTGTTAAAATGGTAAAATGACTTCAAAAGTTGTGCATCTAGGAGAGAATTTATTAGCGTTTATGATGTTCAGCTCCATACTTAAAAACCAGGCCCCCAGTCAGTGTTAAGAAAGTCGACTTTTAAAAAAAAAGATATTGGTTATTGAACTTTTAGGTCTTCGGTCTTCAAAGTCTTGTCTCTTGTCTCATGTTTTTTGTACATACATACATACATACATACATACATACATACATAATTTATAATGTTTTATGTGCAATACGATAATTTTTTCGTTTTATTATATTTAATTTTATTGTTTTATGTTCATGATGATTTTCATTTTTCATTTTTTCTTCTTCTTTTTTTTTTAGAAATTAACATAAAATGGTAAAATTTTCTTGTTAGATATGTTCGAAATAGGTAAACTATTAAAAGAGAATGTTGATATTTTTGTTTTCGTTATTATTAATTATTATTAATTTTATGGCTACTTTTTGTATGGCAAACAGAGGCGTAGCTAAAACAATTTTATTTCCAATCATTGAATATTTGGTTAGTTGATTTTTTTTTTTTTTTTTGGTAATAGATTTTTATGTGATGATGATTTGTAGATGTAAAATGTTGATGGGAGACAATTTTATTGGGAAAATCATCTTAGGGTTCAATTCCACGGATTAAGGGGTTACGTTTATCTGTAAAACTGAAAAAACATATATTTTTGTGATTTTTTTTTTTCTAACATAAGATTTCTTTTTGGAAGTTTATTTATATTATTTAAAAGGGTACACTTTAAACTAGTTATGATAATTTTTTTTTAATTAAAAATATCAAGTATTTCCCAAGATATAGCACTGGATACGAAGGTTCTTTCCTTTTTTTTTTAAAGGGGTGTTTTGGAAACCGCTGGACCAATTCAGTTAAATTTTTTCTTAAATATTTTCTAAATACAATAATCTAGTCCTTCGATTTATCAGAATATCGGAAAACTAATTAAGAAAGAAATGGCGGATGATCAAAATCCTACAATGAAGGACTAGATTCTTGTATTTAGAAAATAAATTGCAAAAATTTACCAAATTCAGTCCAGTGGTTCCCAAAATATCTTGCTCACCGATTTAATGAAAATAGTTTTGAAAAAATAATCTTGAAATGTTGGACTTTAAGATTATGTAAAAATCCAAAAAAACGATTTCCTTGAAATTTACAGGTGGACCTAATTTAATTTTAAACTTCAACCATTTTTTTTTTTTTTATTTACTTTTTGCTCCCGAATATTTTAAGAATATTCAGGATATTTCATACACTTGCTCAGATTGATCCTTGAAGATCTGCTTACTAGTCTAAAACGTGGAACGATTATTGTTGAACGGAAGTTTCGAAATTATAAAAAATCTTTGGGATACATTTTTTTTTACCAGGAATACTAGGAAAATAAGTAAAGGACACAACACAATTGGAAACAATTCCAGTGTAATCTATTCTTTACTGACAGTTCCAATAAAATTTATCGATGTTGACGGACTTTTACGGGAACTATCGTTAGAAATTAGACATCAAATCACATTAGATTCGGTAGAATGTTGATCCCTGTGGATTCTAGTTAAAATCAATTTCAGTTACTAAATTCGACTAAGTTACCTGTTTTTATGGTGCACCAAAATTAATTTATGTAAAAATGAGAGAATTTTCTTTTTTAATTGGAATTTTTCTATTTAACCAGCTAAATGACGTACGAATTCGATTTCGAAAAAAAAAAATATTTCGTTGTGAATTATTTCCAATAAGTGAAGATCAGTATTAGAAAGAACACATCATCATTGTAACTTGGTTTAACTTAAATTAAACAAAACAAAAAATTATAATTAAACAAAGTTATTTTTAGAGTTTGTAGTAGATGTGTGTTACTTTATGATGATGAATTTATTGTGTACATGACTACATATATTCTGTGTTTGTGTACACATTTTGCGTCGTTATGTAAAAGAATTTTTTTTATCTACGGGGTATTATAATTATTGTTACTACATATATAAAAAATAAATAACGAAAAACTCAATATGTCTGTATTTGTTGTGTTGTTGTCAATTATTAAAATAATCTTTTGCCGGAAATAATCGTCATCGAATTATATTTTTATTTGGTACCTACTACCACTTAACTTTATTTATGATATTTATCTGTACATTTTAGTTGCTAAGTATTTATAGAAAACGATTTTAATGTTACTTATGCACGAATTTTATTAAATATTTTTAAATGTATAAGAACAAATTTATTTCTTTAAGTGGCCTAAGTAGCAACAATATTATTTACAAAAATTCCATTTTTTTTTCTCGATAACTTTACGCTTAAGCCATATAATGTCACCGAATTATAAATTATTCATAACGAAACGCGTTCTTTGTCATACACATAATCGAATACCAACATTTATAGATTAGCTGTCGTAGTCGTATAATTGGCATGAAATATTAAAAAAAAAAAAAAAAATTGATTTTTTCTTAGTGTTTGTTAATTGATGCACCCTATTTTTAAAGTTTCATTGGAAATTTATGGTTGTTCTCTTAGTCATTTGTTTAAAATTGAATGTCATTCTATCAATATTAATTAATTGTTTCCTAAACGGGCCTATTTTACGTAAGGAGCGCTAACAATCTTTATAGGAATTAAGAGGAGCCGTTCTTTTATTCGGTATTCTAGAGTCTATCTTTTATTAGGCCTCTTGATTTAGCTCTCACCACGTAGTTGTAAGTTTATCAACTGTCAATTGAAGATGGTTAATTTTTAATTTTGTATGGTTGTGTTTGTGTAAATAAGAAAATCATTATTTACAAACAATTAATTAATTAATTTGAGCCAAAATATATGAGATTAACAAAATTATGGAAATATGTACTAAATTTCCAACCATAACCTTAAAATTAGTTCTTCCAAACACAGAGGTCTTCTTCCATAAAACACTCTATATACACAAATCGTCACGTTATTAGCGCTCTCTTAACTCTTAAGACCGGCAAAAATGTGACTCCTGATTTATTAGCGTTCTTCACTTAAGAGCCGCATTTTATTATACGAATTTCAGTATCACGTTCTTGAGGTGAATCTTAAGGTGAGTTAAGATTAAAATGGCCGCTAACTTTTACGTAGAATTGGCCGATAATTATTGTCAATAGTTTGTCTATGATAAAAATTATTTCGATTCTTTGTTTCTGAAAAATGAGGATACTAAATGTAAGTAATGATTTTTAAGTGGAATGACTTATCCTAATTTTTTTATTATTAGGAATTTAAAAATAATTTTATTCTTTTCGGACAAAATTTTTGTCGCCTACTATTTGAATTGATGGCAACCCGACTTTGTGTAGTGGTTTAATATTCCCAACTAAGAAAATCTCTCGGAATTTTTTATAATCAAAAAGACTTTAAATAGTAACAAACACATTAAAATCATCCATGTATTATTAAGATGTTGACATAAATAGAATCCTCGAGACATACATAGAATTTGGAAACGACAAATTGATGAATCGAAAATAGTTTTTGTTAAAAATCGATTTTGTTTAGTGTGTACAGATAGACTCACTATACTATCGTATCACAGACGGTCAAATATTAGTCGGTCGCGCAAACGTAAATAGAATTTAGTTCAGTGAAATCAATTAAAATTAATTATTAAATCGGTTTTTTTTGGTTTTTTGTTTTTTTTTTCGGTTCTGGTTGTTGTTGTTATTTCGTTCTTCATAATGTGGAGGTACCAACGCTTTACAATCAAATAAATTAAATTACAACCAATGGAATAAGACAAAAGGCAAGTGAACAACAACAAAAAATACGCATAATTCCATCCATCCATTTTATCTTGTGTATAGTTTTTAGTTTTAAACAAAATCCAGTGCATATGACCTTAAATTTTATTTTAAAACCGGTCTTCGCATAGCATTATTATAAATCGCGCGCCGCGGTCTTTTAAATATCCACAATAACATTAACTAACTGCGCTTGGTCTATCTCTTTATACATACATCCATACATACATACATACATACATACATACCTACGTCTCTCGTATTATTATTGTATATATGTACGTACATAGATAGCTGCTCTTCTTATATTATTTATTATTATTATAGTGTTGTATAGATATCTACCCATAGCCATAGTTAACAATTCAACCGCATTATTACTATGCTGTCTCGTCTGAGAAACAGTATGACCTAACCGCAACAATTTTATTTGTAAAATGTTCGTGTATACCAACCAAATCTCGACCATCTATTTAATTTTCGGTTCGCTCTTAAGTTTCTTTAGTATGATTCGTATAGACAAAGTACTTATATCTACCATATGTACGTCACTTTTGTTCTTCATGTACACTTCAATTATTTAACTAATTGTAGAATTGAAATAAAATATTTAACGATGGTGTCAACAATATTAGGTGAGTCACATAGTTTGTCGATGTGTATGTGGCCTGCTGATAAATGTACAAAAGTTTGCATCTTGCCTTTGTTCAGCGTAATCTAATTTCAGTTGGCAAACTTTTTTTTTTAATTAATCGAACATTCCATGTTTTTTTATTAATTATGAAAAATAATATCAATTAAATGGCCGCCTCTGGACCTTTTGCAGCACGTGATCCTTTTGCGATAAATTCCGCTGACTTTTTCGTACATTTCGGTTGGTATATCTCGACGGTTCACTTGACGATTGTTGTTAGTTTTTAGGTGCTCCAACGTCATTCGTCATTTGTCGGTGTAGACACGACTCTTAGCATAATCATGTAGGCATTTTGATCGGAAGATCAATTTGTCAGTTCGATGAAACTCAGATCAATGAAAATCGCCAAATAAAATATTGACTTAGAAACAAATATAGTCAAACCAGTTTTTTGTGCGATGATAGGATGGATCGCACAAAAAGAGACAGCACCAAAACAGGTTTAAGGTGTATTAAGTTAATAAAAAAAAATATAAATAATGATAGACATTTTTCATATAAATGAGTTAGCGGGTATTGTATTTAAGCCACCGCATAAAAAAAAATCGGAAAAAACGGCTTTGAGTGTATCTTACTCAAAATTGGTAAAGATCGAAAGCATGACAATCATTCAAATTGTCATCTCTACATAAAAAAAAAAAATAAAAAATTATTGTAGTTACACCATATTGTTTCTTTGACGTTCACATGATCGCAAGTACTTCTATAATATGTTTCAGATACAGATTATAGGTTTAATATTGAATGTTTCGGTAAGATGCGGATAAGCCATCGGTATATATAGTAAGATGTGGTGTCTACTTAATGAACAGCATATAGACTTGTTTGTTTGGATGTGTTTTTGTGCCTTTTAATATATAAATAAATTATAATTCTCTACTGCTACTCAAACAAAACGTTTTATATATTGAATTATATACTTATGCGTTGTGTAGTTTATTAAAAATTCATTCAGGTAAATAAACTCGCGTATAAATCAAGGAAAATTAAAATATTTGTGTATGGCGACACTCACACAACAATCATTTTTAACATTTGAAAGTTTTTTTTTTTTTCCTTGCAAAAAAAAATCTCATTTTTTTATTCTCGAGTGTATACAACATTTATTTGATATTTATGTGTGTACCTAACATACTATACCCGAGATTATAATAGTATCAAGGCCGATGATGATATTTTCCGCTTCAGGTTTTTTTTTTTTTTTCTTCGGTTCCCTCCAAAATATCGACCCATTTTTTATATGCTCAAGCAAATCCAATCAACCCTTCTTTATATAACAACTCAGCTCGAGTTTTTTTTTTTTCCCTTAGCCACCATTTCACCATACACACAGAGGATAGAGGATAGTCTGAATTGTTTGTTATAAGACGCACGTCTTGTATTTATTCATATTATTAGATGAAAAAGAAAAAAAAAAATTGTGACCAAACCAAAACACAAAAGAGTAGCTCTCTCTGGTTTTTTTTTTTTTTGGGTATCTTATAAATTTGAGGTGGCTGTTTGGTGGCAATGGGTTCAGGGGTTTTGTTCGTTTCTTTGGTTACGTCATACTTTGCAGCTTCATGGCAAAGTGGCAGCAGCACCAGCAGTAGTACTAGTAGTAGTAGCAACAGTAACAGTAACAGCAGAAGGACAGTAGAGAAAACATTTTAATAATAAATATGATTTGTATTATGAGATTACAAAAACATTTTTGTATAATGGGTCTATTTAGCTTGGGTAGGATATTTTATGGGGTAAGTTATGTAACTTGAGATTGTATTATTATTTCGTTTATTTTGGGCAATTGCGACCAAACATAACTAAAGAAGTATCCTCTATTAAATGAGTAATATTTTTCTCAAGTTATTTCTTTCGGGAAGATTAACTTAACCAAGTTTTTTTTTCCTATTTACATTCCAATTCCCTTTGTGTTTTTATGTTAAGTTTCTTTCGTTCTGCCCCTCCCTCTCTCTCTCTCTCTCTTATCGGTAAGTATTTCCTGAAACAATTTTAATATAATTCATTTAACTGATTACACATTATTTATTGTTCTTATTCTTAAAATTAGAATCTGTTTTTCACATGTAAATCTATTTCTTTCACTTGGAATCCCATATTAGGAGTGAATGGAACTATAACCTCTTCATATAGATTTTAAAGTATATTAATGTTTGGAAGTAGAGGATGGACAAGAATCCAACTGGAATACTTCATAAATTGAAAAATAAAGAATTTCTAACTGTCTATTGATATTCTACTTTGTGACTGCAAGACCTAAAAAGTAGCAAGGGCTGGATGGTCAGACAGAGTTAGAAATAAAGAACTTGAGAATCGCAAACATCCATAGAAAACGTAATCCGTAATCCACACACACACATTGACGGTCTATGACAGATATTGGATGTTGAAATGCTAGAGTTGAATCCTTAGAGTTTTCTCCTTAGGGTAACCTTAAAAGACATTTGTTGCTCTTTCATAATGATTAATCCTTTAAGGTCTTCTTATGAAGGATTTCAGTGTATCTATCAAATTTAATCCTATAACGTAAATTTTACGACCGCACGTAACCGATTACATGATTTTACATGGTTCCGTTAGTCCGATCGATATGGGTGATCTTCAATAAATTCAAATTCAAATTTCGTTATTTATTTTAGTCATCTGTGGAGAGCATCAGATTTTCTGCTCCTTGGATTGTGAAAACTAAATTTAATTTCCGTAATGTTCTTTGAATTTTTTCAATTTTTTCAAAGATTTTCTTTTTGCTTTCCATTATTTTGATAAATGAATAAAATCATAATTTTATTGTTTCAAACAAAAGGATCGTAAAATGTCCGAATATTTGTTGGTGTAACTCGTAGACAGGGATTAAGTGGACTAGGGGTTAACTCAATTTACTTACAAAGTCAGTTGCCCGGTCTTCTGACTAATGTTTACCTGTTGCCATGATTCTGGAGATTATTTTACCATTGTTTATTGAAATAATTTACTAAAAATATGTGTGTACAACGAATTTACGCACAATTTCCCGAAAATACTATTTTTACTACCCAGAAGAAGAAAAAAAAAAAACAAAAAAAAACATTTTTAGTATAGATTATTAAGTTATCTAATAATATAACAAAATCCGACCGCCAGATCAACATTCCATTGACATAACAACAGTGCCACGCCTCATTACTAAAATGGCCTAAGTGTATATTATAATGAATATACAGACTATAAATAGGATGTCGTGATAACGACCAATCAATATCTCTCTCTTTCTCTTTCGATACTTGTGATATATTTTACATTTACATTACACAGAGACTTGTCGATTGTCTTTTCTCATTTTTATTTATTAATGATGTCGTTACTAAGTCCACACAAAATGAACACATTTAAAACCTGTGCAGTTAATATACACAAAAAAAAAAAAAAAAAAAAAAAAATCTATTATTATACATTTATTTATCGATTTTATTCGAGGCATCGCGTGCCTCCATATGAGTTTCTAATTTGCCTTGCTTAGGAGTTCGGTTTTTGTTGTTGTTGTTATTGTTCGTTTTACGTCTTTCTGACGTTAAGTACATTTTATTTATTCTGTGTGCCGTTTTATAGTTCAAGTAGAAAATATTTTATTTAAAAACATACAAAAAAAAAAGAAAAAAACACACTAACTACCTACTAGAAAAACAATCACATATGTACTCGTAGGTATATGTCACACTGAATATGTGATGCCTAACAACCATCATATTGTTACATTTATATATACAAAATATTTTATGGATATAGCCAGTAATATCAATTTAATTATTAATTATCATTAATATAGGTTGGGAAAATTATTAGATGTATGTATGTATATAGGTACTATAGAATATTATATACATAAATCGATCGGCCGACTCCGTATGGAGTTTGAAAATAATTATGTAGGTACAATATCTGATTTTTATCTGATTACGTGGGCTTTGTTTGTTGGTATATAATATCATCATCAGCACTGCCATTATTTATAAATGGACGGTTTCCATTAATAATAGAATTTTCAAGAAAATTACTTATTTTCTCTGGATGGAAAATTTTTATTGAACTTGTTATATAATAATAAATTAAATAGATGACGTTAGTTACATGTAAATACAGGGTGTACCGGTTAAAGATGCTACAGAACAGATGTACGTTTTTACGTTTAAGAAAATGGTGGTCTATGGCTATACGGTCTTTCTTTACTGCGTCACTTATATGTGACCCAACAATGCTATACTATTGTACTACTATTGTGTTCTTCATTGGGGTTAGTGAATAGCAAAAATAGGACAATTTTCTTCATGGAATAAAACAAAGAATCACCTCTTCATGGGAATACCCTGTATATATATATATATATATATATATATGTGGGACAATAAAGCAGCTAGAAGTAGAAGTTCCACTGTTAGTTCAACTGTTATTTATTTAGCGTATGTAGGACATGTTGCTCGGATTGCACAAATTTATCCTTAAAATGCTAATTATTGCACAAAGTGTCTCGTCAGTTCTATTCAAATCGTTCCAATGTCCACTGTAATATTAGAATCTTAGGCTCAAATTCACCAACCACTGCAGCGTAACCGTTAAGGCGACTGGGAAATTCTGTATGGGGCCAGCATATGAACGAAGACTGCATTCTGTGTTACGAAATGTTTTATTGTTTGAATCGGAGGTGTCATGGTTTGTGTGGATTCCAAATCGGACGTGGCACCCCTCGAATCCGAGTGTTTTTTAGTTCATATTGAGGATATATAGTAGTTCAACTTAAAACAATCTACTAATTACCACAAATTACGTTAGAAATGGCTCCGACTATAAATCCTTAATTTAAAGAAGCTTAGGAGTTTTAAGTAAATACAGATAACTAATCTATCCAGATTGCACACCATTGTTGCGAACAGTAAGCTAACGATTGTAAGGTTTTGAAAGCGGATGAAAAAAAAAATATAGCGAGCTACTTAGGTGACTCTTCCCATTCCCATTTTTTAAATTTGATGTCTATAAATACATAATCCTAATGTGATCATAATGGATAATAATATTCACAGGCAGGGAACATAAAGATGAAGTCAAAATATGGTGTTCACATCAATATTATTTCTTGTGTGGGTGGAATGGTACGATGAGATAAACAATTTTCCCGTTAACCATTATGCCATTATCGGAATTATTATAAATGTCAATTCTAGCCAATTGTCTCACAAGTGATTCGGTGGAAATTTTCAAAACTGATAAAAGAAGAGAGGCCCGGCGAATTTTTACTAGGAATTTTATATATCTACATAAATGACGATTATTGATTGTGACAGGAATAATCTTGTACAATATACCGCTGAAAAAGAGAATCTTAATTTAATTTCCTGTTCAATTCGATGATTTTCAGCTTTTTATTATTGTGGAATCTGAACCTTAAATCAAATTATAGTTTTAAACATCCCACAACTGACTTTTCAATAAGATCTAGTCTTCCAGCACGTTTCATTGCTTTGTGATTGGTCCCTCGAAATCTTCTCTTGTGGGCCAGTGCTAACTTCCTTCAAATAATACATTTAAATGTATGGATGTGAATGCTCGGAAACAAATCGAAGCAAGCGTTTAAAAAGCATTCAGTGAAGCCTAGTCTGTGCAATCCTGGGATTTCGGCTCAAAATTTTATTCCAGGATTTACATGTACCTAATTTCGCGGTATTGCTTTTAATAACCAATTCATCAATGCCCAGCGTCGATAATTAGTTTTGTAAGCCAGGGATGGTTAAAAAAAAATTTACAATCACTATCAGGAATGAGATTAATCTCTTTGTTTGTGTGAAAATGCAGCACTTGAGGGGTTTTACTCCTGGAAAACTTACAAATGCTCACCATTTCACCTGACACCCTCTTTAAACCCTGTCATTCTGAGAAAATCCAATTTCTAGACTGTTTCTAAGTGCAATCCAACCCACCCGGCCTCAGACAAAAGTCAACACACCAGAGGAAAAACTGTGTCTTGTTTCAACGCCAGTCGGAATTGAATCCGGGGGACCTCCCGCTCCAAAGACAACCAGTTAATCCACTGAGCCATTTGATCGGTAGGCACACTGGATATACTCAATGAAGTCATTTTTTTTTTAAATCAAAGTTATTGGGATTTCCATTCTAAAATCTCGTAATCCTGGCATTAGAAGAAACTATTCCGGGATTCCAAGCACTAGCTGGAGCCACAGAAAAGATGAAGAAAATCATGGGAGAGAAAAAAAAATACTTACCCGGAAATTGATTGATTATATGTATATATACCGAAATCAAATGCCCAAAAATTAGAATCGACCACAACAAACGTCAGTCCATACTCTCTCGTGTAGTATCATTTCAATTCAATTATCAATCGTATTAATAACTAATTTGAATATTAACAACCTTTGGTATGCGTATTTTTCGGAATTTCGAAGATTAATATCAAATTAAAAATATTTATTTGTTGTATCGTGTATTTTGTATAAATACAGTGTTATTGTGTATATATATGTAGGTATGTAGATAGGTGCCTATGTACTTATATTAATCAAACAACAAATTGATAACGTTTTTTTGTTGTTGTTAATCGTATGTTAAATATTGTACATATACTGTGTGATGTGGACAATAAAAGTATTGTTACTTATGTATATATAGTATGTGGGTACAATGTATGTATGGATATGTAGATAAATGTTCAGTGACTAAATATATACTGCATATATGTATGTATGTATATATGTATGTATGTATGTATGTATGTATGTATACAAATGATAAATATAATAACATTAAAATCAATATTTATTTAATTTGTTGATAGATATTTTTCAATGTAAAATTCCGTTCTCCTTTTTTTTTTTTTTGATTACGTCAGTCAATTTACATAATTTCAATTAATATTGACTAAAGAAAAAAAAAATAAAAATTTGTTTTACGTGTTTGTATGTATGTATGTATATGTATGTATATGGTGTAGTCTAATAACTAAGGCCATTTGGCTAAATTAGCGAATTTTCGCATCGATATAGTTAATTTTTAAAGTGATATAGAATATTTTTAGTTGTCAATTTTTGATCGACGTCAATTTAAATAGATTTCATAGTGTGAGGTTTTTTTTGTTGTTGTTGTTGTTCATTCTATCGTTGGTGTTGTCGTTGTTGCTGTTATTGTTGTTGTTGTGAATAGAAACCATGTGGGTGTTGTAAACTTTTTAAAGTTGAAATTAATTTTTCTGGTTGTTAAAACAAATTTGTTCTCAAATGTTATATTTAAATATCATTTTATTTCATTTTCAATTTTTTTTTTTGTTTTCTATATCACTCACTCACTGTTCTGGGTTGAAGGTAATTATGAGCAGCATAATTTATGGAGACGATCAAAATTTATGAGTAGCAGGTTAACAACTTTTTTTTTGGTTCGCTCACTTATTAATATACAAATCTAAATCATTATGTGTGTTATAAATTAATTTTAATAGATAAATTATGGCGTACTCATTTGTCTTGTATTTTTTTTTTCTTTTCTTCGCTATTCTTATTGCTTCTTATTACTGGTTCGTAATTTTTTTAGTTTTTAAATATTAAAGGTCACATATAAATGGTTTTACTCCTCTGACTGAATAGTGTTGCCGGCCATGTCAATGAGTAGTTTTATCAAAAATGTTTTTAATTTGCTTAGACCACAGTATTATACATATACACAGTGTCGAACTTATAATAATTGTTTAAAAATGTACAGTCAGTCCAAGTTCATGTTTGAACGCAAAGAATGTTGTTTGATACTTACACGACCTTTGTTTTGGAATACTTTGTAGAAAAGTAACAATCCCAACAAAGTTCAAACAAACCATAATATAGGATTGTGTCTGGAATGACCAGATAATTTAACATTTTTAAAATTATCCAAAGGAGATGGTAGAAGCAAAGTTCTTTGGAGAGATTTTTAGTAAACGTCAAACCTGATGATCCTCCACTCAACCAGGTCTCCAAGTAGTTTATTTCTTATGGGAACAATTTGTTTGGTATACGTTCTGTTTGATATAAGTCCAAGGATCTGGAACATATTAAGGACGTATACCGAGGTACCACTGTATATATAGAAATGAATCACTATGCCGTTTTTTATTTTAAATAGAAATTGAATAAGTGAATTATATCATGTCATTCCAATAGCAAGTTCAATGATTTATTCGTAGATAATAGTCCAAAACAGTGATAAAGTATATAAGCTGATGTGTCACCTAAGTTCTTGAGGATATTTAACAATTTACGGTCATAAACCTTCGGTTCTGTATCAGCCAATAAGTTTTTACACCTTTTTTTATTCAAAAACTAATCTCTGAATAAAATACATCTTGTAAAAAAGTCTAAGAAATTTAATTAAATTCTAAAAGAAACAGAAGTTTTTTTAGAAAATATTCTTATGGATTCTTATTTGGATTTCATTTGATTTCAACGAATAATTACTTAATAACAGGTAAATTGTTTACGAAATCTCTAAATTAATTAAGAAATTTCGTATGTAGATAACGGTGAACGTTATGTAACGAAAATCTGCTAATATCCAAATTCTAAGAAAAAATTTTTATGGGTGGATTCCCAACGTGATGATTTTGATTGTCAATTTTAGTTATTTTAGTTTCAAACTCCTTTACATAATTTTACATTTTGAACAAAATTAATTTTCCATATTTCTTGTGTAATGATGACCTGGCTCTCGTGGCATGATTTTTTTTACAGAAATCTTGTTTAACACAGTCGCGTACGCGAACAAGAAGTGTCCCTTCTGTTTTCTAGATAAATCCAATCAAGTTTCCCAAATCGACCCAGTGGCTCTCATTGTGTTTTTTATCTCGAAGTAGCGACAAAATTTAGAACAGTGGCAAATAGCATGATTAATGTTATTTAAATTACAAATTACCATTATTCAATAATAAATAATACAAAATCAAACTATAATTTATGGCCGAGAATGTCGTTACACTAGTTGTCAAAAATCCTAAATAACTTTTTTTTCTTTTCTAGCAAAATCCTGAGAAAAATGTCCGTAATTTGTTCAGTATTATTATGTGGTATCCACACTTAAAAGAAAAACACCTCCATTTAATTCCCACTGAAACTATGGACGAGAAAAATTCAATTAATTTTCATCCCTTCAATTTAGCTACTATCCCTTTTTTATTACAATTTAGAAGAGAAAAAAAACGTTGCAAACACCAATGATGTCGTATATATACAGTTAACCCTCTAATGTCCCATAAAAATTCGATGCTGTGTCATTTTCCCCTTTTTTCGGTCAAAGATTTTCAATCGATTAACTTTGGCCATTTCTATAGAGAAAAGCAAAAAAAAAATGATGTCAATTACATATAAAAATAATGTTCATCTTTTTTTCCTATTTATTGTACTCATAAAATTCCCATCATTCTTCTCCGTTCACTCCATTTGTTTTAATATAGATGCGAAGCCCGAACATAACACAATTTTCTTCGTCGTTGCATATTTTGCCATTTTCCTCTTGTAGTGTTCCTACTGCCTACCTTTTATATCTCCACATTCCATCCATTTTATTATTATATGTACGAATGAGGAGTACCATTTTTGAATTTACCCATTCTCTTATATTTACTCATATAAAATGTAATAACATTCGATGGCCGGTCTCATGTGGTGGCTCCCCAATCGTGTCGCAACAACATCAGCATCGCGTATTATCAAACAACCGTGCGGCAAGAGTATTCATCTCCTTCCTTTCGTTTTTTTTTTTTTTTTTTTTTTTGAGTTTTGGAGATATAATGGAGCTTTTTGTGTACAGTACAACAAAGTTTGTATGTACTGTTAACACTCAAAATTCCCGAATAGACTAGTTGGTTTGGGTTTTTAATCAATACTATTACGACGATGATGATGATGATGTTGGTAATGATAATGATGACGAAGTCGAGAATTTTCCTTCTAACATTTTGCGGTGTTTATCGTTTTACCGTTTTGTATATTTCCCATCGTCGTTGCCGTTGCCGTCGTCGTCGTCGTTATTGTCATCGTCATCGTCGTCGACGTCTCGTTTTCCTCTTTATTTTCCACTAATATCATTTATGATCATCAACCTCCTCCACCTCTCATCATTATCACCAAATTATATTCACATTAAAACCACACAAATTAAAATTTCACTTGAGCAATACCCAAATACTCATTTCATGGCGCACCAATCGTTTAATTTACTACAAAAGCTCAAAGAAGAAAAAAAAAAAATTAAATAGCCACCATTGAAAAAGATTGAAAAGATTATCTTGACAGCTCTAATAACCTAACAACAATCCCCTCTTTCTATACATATATAAAAAAAAAAAAAAACTTTAACTGTTTTGTTGTACTACTCCGTGTGACCGTTGCGCCATCTTGTGTTCTGTGAATCATGATGTATACAAAAAGTTTTTTTTTTTACTTTCAATTCTATATTTGTAAGCGATAATTCTATTTTAATTATTTCATAATTTATTAATCAACACATATTTTCTCGATATGTAGTAGGTATACTTGCATTCTTATATATGAATTTGAATCAGTGTGTGTGTCTCTCTCTTTTTTTTGTATATATACAAAATCTGAAGAGAGAAAGAGTGTTTTTTTCTTTGGATTTATTTTTTATTCCCAAATAGTAAATAAAATAAAAATGTGTGTAATCATCTTTTTAATGTTCAATGGCATATTATGTCGCATTGTAAACGGTTATATGTCGGCTGTCAATTGCTTTTTATATAGATTGGTAGGTAGGTACTTACCTCTATCTATCTTCATTTAAAATACAGTTTTGTCGCCATTTTTAATTTGACGTCATCGAAAATTTAAACGCATTCATCATATATAAAAAGTGTATATATATATAGTAGGTATATACATATGTATCCAATCATCATAATCATCATCATCGCCGTCGTATCAAATAAAATGGGAAATGTGCGCGCATCAACGAACCCACGTGGTTGATGTGATAGTGTGCGTTTTTTGTCTTTGATTGAACTGGTGTAAGTGAAAACAGTACTTTTCATCCCTAAATAGATTTTTCTAAAATATTTGATAAACAAAACACCTAAACTTTATGCTAATTGTGTTAATTTTCCAATCGAAAGTTGATTTGTCATCAATTTTTCTCTACTACCTGACCTAACCATAAAGATTACCGCTATTATTTACATTTCTTATATGTGTAGATATATAGAGACTTATCTCAGGTAGATAAAGGTTGAATGTGGCCAGATGGGAATGCAGAGAGTGTTTATAAACATTTGGCGAGCATGGCGTTGGATTTGATTGTGTTTGTGTTTGGTTTTTTGGGTAGTGTGAGAAAATGAGTAAGTTCATCGGAAGATAAGGTAGTGTGTGCGCGATGAATTTTGTTATGGAAGTGTGTGTGTTTGAGCAGCCACCACCGTCAAAACAAGTCAAAACAACTCTTGGAGCTGTCAAGAGATTTTTGTTATCAATGGCGCTGGGCCATTAGTATTGGTGTGGTTTGTAATTTTTTTTTTTTTTTTTTTGTTTGGCAAAGAGCAGTGATGGATTAGTTTTTTTTTTCTTTATTGTTTTGTTCTTCTCTTGTTTGAGGGGAATAATGATATGGGATGCGAGTGCATATATTGCGAGTGGCAAATGACGGCGGTGAAGAGTGTAAGAATGAGCAAAGCATAGTATACGAGACAAGATAGAGAAAGAGGAGCATTTTTATAATAATGGCTGGGTTGGAAATGGAAAATAAATTTTTTTTTGGTGAGATTTGTTTTGTTTCGGGTTGCTCGTTTAGTTCCGTTATGCCGAAGTGTTAGTGAGATATATGTTGAGAGAGAGGATCTTTTTAGTAGTTTTCTAGGTTGTGTGGCTATGTGTGTGCGCTTTTTATATTACTTTGTCAAATAAAAGCATTTAATTTAACCAAGATTTTATTCGGTAAAAAATCACTATAAATTATTTTAAGTGTCGTAATCAGTGAAAATTATCCAAGATGTGGCTTTTCTGAGGATTAATCTGCCATCACAATTGGTAATTAATCCGTAATTCGATTAAAATAATGTTGCGATTCCGTTCAGTTTTGTACAGTAGTATTTTGTAATACAATTCAATTCGCCATTTTGTTTGTATTTGCGTATATTCTTTAAGCCTCTTTGGGTTTGTGAAAAAGTATTTGCAAGTAGAAAGTGTCGTCTGTGTCGTCCATATTGAATGAATGTCTCACACCGCCATGTACATAAATAAAAATTTTCTCAAATGAAAATCATTTTGCACTACAAGTTGCGATGAGAAAAAAATCCAAACTGTCTGATCTGTAAATAAATACTTCTTCGAATTAATTGAAAGAAAAAAAAATTATTGAGAAATTAATTTGTTTCTATTTTTCATTTTTAGATGTCCGCCGGCACTCAACTGCAGATGGCACCACAGACAACTGTAGTTCAAGGTGGCCAACAGACAACCGTACATAACCAGGACTCGAATATGAGCACTGGATCCTCCCACAGTGACAAGGAGGTAGAGTCTGCTGGAACCCCTGAAAAACTTCCACGAGCCCCATCGGAACGGAAACGAAAACGGAAGGCGCCCGATGACGGGGGACCTGGTGGCGGTGGTATTGGCGGCGGCAATGGCGGTGCCGTTGGTGGTAATGGTGGAGGAATTGGCCTACAACCACACATTATACAAAATAACAAAGGACCTAGAGTGGTGATACCACTGCCCGATACAAAAAAAATTAACGATTACTTTAAGCATACAGCGAGTAGTCCAATACGACAACATGGAACCGGTGCAAAAAGTCCGAGTCCCCAACATGGATATCCAATGTATCCGCCTAGTCCTCAACCTCAGCTAAATGTAATTGGTGCTGGCGTTGTTAATTCAGAATTCTTTAAAAGTCGCAACACTTCCAATATTGTTCCTTCACCGATAATTCAACCGTTGCCACCTCCATGTCAACCACCTCCTCCCCCACCTGCAAAAGTATCCACATCCACACAGACGGACCTATCATATCTAGAAATCCAAGAACGAGATTCAGACTTTGAATTGAGTAAAACAAAATTGGACGATCTGACGCGACTGTCCGACGAACAAAAGTGTCAGATCACAGCTCATCAAAAAGTGATTGAACAGCATAAAAATCATATTAGTAAGTGTATAGATGTAGTTAAGAAATTGCTTAAAGAAAAAAGCAATATAGAAAAGAAGGAGGCACGACAAAAGTGCATGCAGAATAGGTTAAGGTTAGGGCAATTTGTAACGCAACGTGTTGGTGCCACGTTCCAGGAGAACTGGACGGATGGATATGCGTTTCAAGAGTTAACAAGGCGACAGGAGGAAATTTCTGCCGAACGTGAAGAGATCGATCGGCAAAAGAAACTGTTGACAAAGAAACGGCCATCGAATGCGGAAACCGGTAGAAAACGGAACAATTCGACAACAACGCAACAACAGCAGCAGCAACAACAGCAGCAACAGCAGCAGCAGCAACAGCAACAACAGCAGCAGCAGCAGCAACAAGTTGGCGGTGGTTCGTCAACATCCAATTTACATAATGGCAGTGATGCAACGTTTCTTAAACCGGATCCAGTATCCGGTGGATATACAATGCAAGAATACTATGAGTGTGATGAAATTCTGAAGTTGAGACAAAATGCGCTCAAGAAGGAAGATGCAGACCTACAACTAGAAACTGAAAAATTAGAACGAGAACGAAATTTACATATTCGAGAATTAAAAAGGATTCACAATGAGGATCAAGTAAGATTCAAACATTTTGTTGTTGATAGTTTGTTTGTATCTAAAAAAATTTGATTTCATTTCCATTTTTTTTCCTCTATTTACAGTCTCGATTTAATAATCATCCAGTTCTCAATGATAGATATTTGCTGTTAATGCTTCTGGGGAAAGGTGGATTTTCAGAAGTTCATAAAGCATTTGACCTGAAAGAGCAACGGTATGTGGCCTGCAAAGTTCATCAGCTCAATAAAGATTGGAAAGAGGATAAAAAGGCTAATTATATTAAGTAAGTTACCTATAGGTACGGTCATAGGAACTCTTACTGTTTTTTTTTTTTTTTTTTTTTTTTCAAAAATCGAGAATTATTTATTGACTCATGTATTGTGAGATCTAAAGCAGAGCATTTGGACAATGTGTTCCTAAAACATAGTAGGTTTTATATTTGGAATAATATTTGTGTTCCTTAATATCATAATCATTTGAACAGAAATCTGGGAAAACTAGTTTTGAACTTATTCCTAAAGGTCTCTGAAGAGATTTAAGTCTGTTTCCAGTGAACGTTCAAGCTTTACAGAATATTCACAGAACATCTGTCTTTGATTGGAAGGAACATATAGTTTACATTAGAAGGATAGGATAGGAATCTCTGTCTTTTGAAGGTTTTTAATTCGATTAATTAGAGTCGAACTGAGTTTCTAGTAACATTTACGAAGATAGGAACGATTACATTCAGAAGTTTATTTTATTGACTTTAATGACTTCTTTACTAATATAATTTATTTTTTTAATGACATTTCTAGGCATGCACTACGAGAATATAATATTCACAAAGCGCTTGATCATCCACGAGTTGTTAAACTCTATGATGTGTTCGAAATTGACGCAAACTCATTTTGCACAGTTTTAGAATATTGTGATGGACATGATTTAGATTTTTATTTAAAGCAGCACAAGACAATACCAGAACGGGAGGCTAGATCAATTATAATGCAGGTTGTTTCAGCATTGAAGTACCTGAACGAAATTAAACCTCCAGTTATACATTATGATCTAAAGCCGGGCAATATATTACTGACGGAAGGTAATGTTTGTGGTGAAATTAAAATCACCGATTTTGGCTTATCAAAAGTTATGGACGAAGAAAATTATAATCCGGATCATGGTATGGATTTAACATCACAAGGCGCTGGAACGTACTGGTGAGTTCAAATAAAAAACATTCCAAATTTTCTCTTAAACATTTCGATTGACATTTTTATTTTTCATTTTAGGTACCTGCCACCGGAATGTTTTGTTGTTGGCAAGAATCCGCCAAAAATTTCATCAAAAGTAGATGTTTGGAGTGTAGGAGTAATATTTTATCAATGCCTGTATGGCAAAAAACCTTTTGGTCATAATCAATCACAAGCGACCATTCTAGAGGAGAATACTATTCTCAAAGCCACAGAGGTTCAATTTTCCAATAAGCCAACTGTTTCAAATGAGGCTAAGGTAAGGCTAGAATTTAATTAGTTTTTTTTTTCATTTTCTAGTCATAGTAAAACGCCTTAGGCAGGCATACAGAGTGAATCCGAAGAGCGAAGCGAAGCAAAGCAGAGGTGATCATAGTGAAAGCTTTTTTCCAAGTAGATAAGACAGACATGAATTCATCGGATGAAGATTATTTTGTGTCTGAAAGTGTTCTAAAACGTTTAGAAACTAAAACGAAAAGAATTCCAGTGCATCCCATTTTTCGATCTAGAGCACAAAATGGAGAATTTTACCACTTGCATAAATTAAAACAAAGAAAAAACGTTACAAAAAGCATTGCACCTCGCTTCTACTGTGAACACTTCCATTTGACATGCCATTCCACAGCAGCTCTCTCGCACGTAGTCGTACGGTTATAGCATCGCTTTTCGCTGTCACTCTGTACGCAGCCTTATGTGGTAAAGAAAACTAACTAACAGGGCAGTTTAGTCACACTCATAGGTTGGCTTTTTGCTGAGATGTAACAAGGACCCCCAGCTACTGCATTTAAATATAGTTTTAAACAGAGGTATAGAAAAAACGTGCAATAGCTACAAACCCCCCCAAAAAAGTGGTCAATGCTGTGTGCAATAAGCACCACCACTACTAACATAATCTAGCAAAATGTAGTTTAGTAGAAGAGCGGACTTAAATCCCTTGTTTACCAAAGTGTTTTGGGGCATTTCTTTAAGCAATGCCGGCTTTAGTTCAAAACATGGTCCCATGGTGCTTAGGCTGTTTAGTTGAACTAACTTTTATCGAAATATACTTTAGTGTTAGACTGTAATAAAAGACTGGGTGCTTTGAAGGACCATGACGTCAGATCTCGTTTGTCTGCAATCTCTTTGTCTTTATTTGAAAGATGATGACAATGTGTTAGGTTTTTTTCTGCTACAAACAATTGTGGAGCACCTCTAGTCTCATAGGAGTATTGATGACGTTTCTAACTGTTTTTTTTTCGTTTCTAGGCTGTTCACTTATTATTAAATTAAATTAAATTCACAATATAAAAGTTTTTTCTTTTTCTAGAGTTTTATTCGAGGCTGTTTGGCATATCGCAAAGAAGATCGCATGGATGTATTTGCGTTAGCCCGTCACGAATATTTACAGCCACCCGTTCCAAAGCACGGGCGACAAAATCAACAGCAGCAACAGCAACAACAGCAATCTGGTATAACACAGGGTGGCAGTACCCAACAAGCGCAACAGGCTGCATTTTCAACTGGACTGTTTGGTAATATGAACCAGTCCAGTTCATCCTAGCTGTCCATATAGCGTTCAAACTCTTAGATATAAATGTTTTCGATTTAGTGACACATAAGCCAGATAAAAAAAATGATAAAGAAGAAAAACAAATGACTCTTAATTGATATACAGTTAGTAGAAAAGAAAAACAAAACACAAATGAAAAAGAGAGAGAGAGAGAGAGATATAGGTGAAAACTCGAGCATTATGGTTTTTTTTTTTTTTTTATACCCGGAGATATATAAATTAATTTTATAATTTATTGTCATTATTATATTATATATTATTATAATTATTATTATTATTGTTTTTTTTTTTTTTTTTTTTTGTGTACATACAGTAATAATGAGAAAAAAGATATTTGTGTTAAGGGGTGAGAGATAAATTGTGAGCAAAAACGAAAAACTTGACAGATATTTAAATTTTTAAGTGAAAACATAGTGGTTATATATTAACATAAACGAATAATGACAGTGGTTATGCGTTGTAAAAAAAA
>JANSTT010007825.1:0-26890 GCA_026745375.1 Platyura marginata
CCCCCCCCCCTCACCCCACCCTTGTACGAACATCATTATTATTATTGAAGCATAGGCCATCCACAAAAATTTTATCATTTGACTTCTATAATTCCCACCCCACTCATTTCATCCTTCACTAGTTTTGAACTTATATTGGTTTGGTGTTACTTTCGAAAATTTCTTACCACTAAAAGACCTTAACCCTGTCCGGGTCAAAAATATCTTAAGTCATGCTAAAAATCTATTAGCCATCAAAAAAGTGCATTTATGTAATGTCGAACAAATTCGACAAAAACACTAAAAGGGTTAATTAACACAGACCATCTAGCCCTAGCACCAAAAATACCAATTATATGCTTCAGTCCAATTAAGTTTTAGAATTTTTTTTTGCTTCTGAAAATCACAAATTTATTTTTCCTTGTAAAAACTGTCCAAAAATCGAAAATCAATTTATGTACCACAGGGTTCCATATTAGGTTCATTATTTATCATACTCTTTATTAATGATAGCGTAAACTAAGCAATTCACCTAGACGATGTTCTAACTGTACGGAATTGCACGATGACGGGCAAACAGCTTTGAATAAATCTCTCAGACCATTAGAGTCGCTTTGGTCGATTATGGGTCTAATGGTCGAAGCAAGCATTTCTATCGCAATTGGCATACCATTCGTTCTATTCACGGTCCTTTGAGTGCAGTGTTTTTGTTCGATTAAGGTTTTTTTTGTTGTTTGGGAGTAGTTTAGCAATTACCGTCATGCGCATTAAGATTTAATTACATAATAATTGTACACGTGTGTGGAAACTGCAATAATATCATTGCAGTTTGTTCAAACATTTTTTTTTTTTTTTGTTTTTCTTTAACAAATAAAATTTGTCCTGTGGTTTTCATGTGTAGCCGAACAAAATCGTATGATGACCGCTCATTTTGAAATTTCATTGTACAAAAAACCCCGAAAATATATTTTTTACAAGAGGGTGCTTAAAACGTCTATTGAATTTAACATCGCGTTTTAATCAAATATTTACTTTAGGTTAATTGCCCGCATAAAAGGCATGAATGACAAAATTTATATTCTATGAATACAATTTCGTGGTTTTATATAATTGAGAGTACGAATATAACAATGATGCTTGTGCTACAATGCTCGTAATACAACAGAGGAAAACGCAAAACGCAAAACCGAAAACAAACAATTTACATTCAAAACGGTTTGGTTTTTTTTTTTTTCTTTATTTATTTTTTGTTTTTTTTTTTTTTGTTTTTTTTTTTTGTTCGGTTCAGGGATCCACATCATAAGCTTGCGTGGTATTTGCTGTTTTAGGAATGTTTGCCTATACATGTGTAATATAGAAGGATAGATATAGCAATAACAACAACAACAACAGCAAATCTGAAAGCTTTTTTGTGTTAAGGCAAACTTTAAATGCGTAAAATTCTCTTATAACGAGCAATAAAGAAAGCTAAATCTATCTTAATAAATAATTATCATCTGAAAATTTTGGGTCATTAAAAGGCATGCCTTTTGTAGCTTTTGCTAATTGATCCCAAGAGGATTATAAATACATAAAACAGTAAGGCTATTTCATAGGGAAAAAATTAAATCCATCGCCATAATTTAGAAAAGCACTTGAAAATATAACAATGAGGCGTATCTAATTTTTTTTTATGATAATTTGAAGAGAAAATGTTGAATACTTTGAAGTTTTTTTTTTCTTCCTTTTTTTTATTTCATTACATTAATTAACAGTAAATGAAAATGTATTGCAATAATAAATAATATTTTATAAAAATCGTATCAGTGGCCATCTTGGAGGTAATTTTATAGTAATTTTTATTTTACCTTGACTTTATAACCGAGATATTCTAACAAAAGAAATTATATCGAAAATAATGTTTAGGCACTGACCAATTAGGTACATATATTTCATCATTTGGAGGGATTAGAAGTTCTGACATTAATAATTCAAGTTCACTTTTTTCTGACTTTTTCCAGAGTGTCTATACATCAACCAACAGTAGAATTCCATTAAATACAGATCATATTAATGTAAATGAGTTCGTAAGTTTTGGATCTCTCCATTTGACATATAATCAGGTGTTAAAAGCTCTTTTGTCCTTGAATATCAAGAAAGGAAGTGGTCCAGATTGTATACCTCCAATTTTTTTTTTAAAACTGTGCCAATGTTATTGCATATCCGCTGTGCTGTCTGTTTAATTTGTCACTATCCAGATCGGTGGAAAACCTCATACGTAACTCCAATTTTTAAAGCAGGATCTAGAAGTGAGGTATCAAATTATAGGGGTGTTGCAATATTGACAAATCACTACCGGTCTTATATGGCTGTCAGTCAGCATGGATTTATGAGGTTTTTCGACTAAAAAAAAGGAGATAGGAGTAAAAAAAAAGTAACTCAATAATCTAATACCAAGTATTACTGGTTGGCAACTGTTTAATTAAGTATCGAAACATTCTGTGTCAATAAAAATCGGTTTAATTGTCCGAATAACAGTTTTGCCAGTAACAATAACCAACTTCATAGAGAAAAAAAAGTTCACCCGCTCATTTCACCCGTTATTTTGTTGGCCATCAGTTTTCTGGCACAAGCACAAAATTGTGCCTCGTGTAAAGACATTCTTAGAGAATTTTTTTGTTTTTAATAGTTTTTAGTCATCGTGGACTTGAGATAGGAGTTGTAGGAGTAAAAAAAAAGTAACTCAATAATCTAATAGCAAGTATTACTGGTTGGCAACTGTTTAATTAAGTATCCAAACATTCTATGTCAATATAAATCGGTTTAATTGTCCGAATAACAGTTTTGTCAGTAACAATACTATCTTAAAGACTACAAAAATAACGATAAACGGTGTCATTGAAAAGTTCTCCATTATATAATATCCTAAATTACATACTTCAATTTGTGATGTCCACACACACACACACACACACACAGATACAAATTTTATGTCAAATAATATACACTCATTTGCTACATACTTTTCATTCATTTCGTACGCAATTTATCGTTTATAATATAACATTTATCCATCCCAACCCAATTTCCTTGTATCATTAACCCTTTTCATGCATCAAAGATCATGAATACTGTCTTATTCACATTGTAACAAAGTTTACATGAATACTTTTCTCGTTACCAGATTGGACTATGTATGTATGTATATGTGTGTATATATCTTATCCATACAACAATTTTCCTACTAACAGATTTTGTCACCCTTCAACACATATTCAAAATACCATCTGATACGGTTAGACATTGTGGAAAAGGTTTATTAAATCTTTTCAGTGAATTTATCTCAGAACGGAAGGTAGGAAAGTTCTTTTCCTAGTACAATGAAGTTTTGTGTGGAAATGTATCTCCCAAAAAAAAAAAAGTAAAAAAAATCAAAAAAAAATAAAAACCTTTTAAAGAAAAAAATATTTAGTTTTTATTTGTATTTGCGGTATGCATACTATTATTTAGGCAGGTATGCCAGGTGTGTATTTGGAACTCATCAATAACAGACTAGGTAATTGTAATATTTTATTGATGTGTTCGCTCGACCACACGTTTGCATTTTTTAAAGACATATTTCAATAAAAAATATGGGAAAATGGGGAAAATCTTAACAAACAGTTTTGTTTCCCTGAATTTCTAGTAAGGGACTGCCAAGAGAAATTAACACGCCCTGAGTAACACTAATAAAGTCAAACTATTGTGGGTCCCAGGGCATGAAGGTATTCCCGGCAACGAAACCGCCGATGCCCTTGCAAGAAAAGGTGCATAATCTAAACTCACAGGTCGTGAGCCATTCTGTGGCCTCCCAAAGAATACAATTCTAGGAAAAATCAGGGCCTGGGAGGACGATCAAAAGCGGCGCCATTGGAAAACGACACCAGGTCAAATCGACGCGAAGCAATTCATCCCTAACCTTTCGTGACAAAATTTTGACAGGCTCCTGAAGCTTAACGGAAATAACCTAAGACTGATTATAGAGCTTTTAATCGGTCACTGCCGATTGAGATATCACCTCAACAAAATTGGACAGGAACCAGATATCTCCTGCCGTTTCTGCCTTGCAGAAAACAAAACTGCAGCACATATTCTGTGCGAATGCGATGCATTGGTCCACAGAAGACTGCTTCATTTAGGGGGCTATTCTTTAACCCCAAAAGAAATCGGACAGAACAATCCCCAGCACATACTGAATTTCATAAACAGTACACCGCTTGTGGGTCACATTGATAGATATTGTCTTAAGATTAATTTTTCAAATCAGTTTTGTGGAAGAATTTAGTAAAACTAACAAATTGATCAATCTGTAATACTGATCCAGAATCAGTGGCGATGCGTGAGAATTATTGATCTCATCATCATAAGACTATTTTCTAAAAAAAAAACTTATGTCCTTTTGGTAAGGCACCGAACTTCTTGACCGTTTTTCCGGCGATTCTCATGATAATGGAATCAATAATTCTCACGCTTCGCCACTGTCTCTAATACTCGTACATACAAAGCTACCGAATCGCTAAAATTTTAGATATATTAACTCATTTCTGAATTCATAATGTCATACAACCAATTGGCGTAATGTCGTACACCAATTGGCGGATCCGGAGAATTATTAATCCCATCATCATGGGAATATTACAAAAAAAAATAACTAACGTCATTTTTATGGAAAACAAAATTAGGCGTACGCCGAACATCTTGACCGTTTTTTCGCCAAAATGTATGGAGGGTTACCTTCGTATTCTTTTTCGTGGCGATCTACCAATTGATCTACCAATTAGTATAATTGTGCCGTTTTGTTACCACTGAATAATAATATCGCATTGATATGACGACATCTTTTTTGTGAGTGTGGAATTGCAGCACTTGGATGTATTTCTCCTGAAAACCTTACAAATGCTCGCCATTTCACCTGACACCCTTTAAGCACTGTCATTCTGAGATAATGCAATTTCTCTAGACTATTTTTAAGTGCAATCCAATTGCTCGACCTCAGACTAATGTCAAGTCACCGGGAGACAAATATATTCTTGTTTCACCGCAGTCGTACTTAAATCTAGGATCTCCCGCGCAACCAAGGGAACCCAACTCAATACACTCTTGAGCCATTTGGTCGGTTAAAGCGTTAACTTGTTCTCAAAAAAAACGTATTTGGCAAAAAAAATGCTGGAAATTTTCAAAGTGTTGGGCGCATGCGCAATTTTCTTTTTCCATTTTCTTCCATCAAAATGACGTAAGTTTTTTTTAAATAATCCCATAATGATAATTCTCAGGATTCGCCACTGTTTCTAATTCATATTGAAATAGTGTTGAGAACTATAGCAAATATTATCGTGTAATCCCCTCCACGTCTCCATCTACTAATACCACATTCAACAACAACAAAATTTCAAATTCAATTCGTATGTTTGCTTTTGTACATATGAAATGAATCGCCCAACCTACAATAAAATAATAAAATATTTAATATCAAAATATGGACATTATTTCATTCAAAAACTCCAATTAAAGCAAACACCCCTCCCTCCCCTATCCCACAACATATACACTAAAATCACACACATAACATATAAACTGTATATTTATTAAATTCAAAAGCCACACTAGAAACCAAAACATTTTTCTTGTATTTCCTTATATTTTTCGAGAGAAGCAAAGCAAAGGAAAGCAAAAGAAAAAAAAAAAAAAAAAACCGAAAAAAATAAATAAAAACGGAAAAAAGAGAAATTTTCTAAATTTACTTTCACTCTATGTTTATTGTGTAGCGCTGAACCCAGATGTCACTTATATGGTTATGTTTTGTAATCTTATTATGTGACAAAACATGACAATCTCCAAATATAATAAAAGCTTTTGTGTGCTTTTAATGTAATAAACGCTCACGTTTTGCAAAAAAAAAAAGAAAAAAAAAAAAAAAAAAAAGAAAATGAAAAAAAAATGTGAAAATTGATTCTGAGGAAAGAAAAAGGGGGTTGTGTTTGCGTAACAAATGAATTTTATTTTTTTTAACTCCATTTTTTTTTTTATTTAAAGTTGGTGTAATTTTTTTTTTTTTTTTTTTTTTTTTTTTTTCAAGGAATACAAAATTATTTCTGTTTGTGTTTGTTTGTTCGCACACAAGAAAGCGTTCGGTTTGGGTATGGATGGGTGGTGGCCCAAGGACTGGAGAGATATACGGGTGGCAAAAATATTAATTTGAAGGCTACAGCACGTTCAGCATAATAATTACTGCGATGAAATTAAAATAGAAGAAATGAGTTACAAAAAAAAAAAAAAAAAAAAAAAAAACGCTAATAAAAGGGAGCGATGAATATCAGTCTGACATACCACTGTAATGGGGAGAGTTTTTTTTTTTCTTTTTGCTTGCAAGGGTAGAGTATTTGCTTTATTTTTTTTTTTTTCTTTCTTTTTCTGCTTATTGCCTCAATGTCAGAAGGCGGCAAAAATGTTAATTGAGAATTAATTTTAATTGAGAATAATTTTAATCTTTTCAAAATTTACACAATACAAATTGCGAGAATTATATTTAAGTTTAATTTTTGCCATTTTTTTGTGTGAGTAATTTATTTGGGCAGTCAAAAAAAAAAAAGAAAAAAGAAAACGAAAAAAATGCGAGAAAAGACAAAAGGGTGAATTTAGTAATTGTGCTAAGAACAAACAAAAAAACAAAAAAAAAAAAATTATCTAAATGATCCTTAAAGGTATCTTCTTACATATAGTTAGTCAGGCGAATTCAATTTCTTTTGATTAGACAAGTGGTCGTTAAGAAATTATTACAGAGCCGTAATCTAAAACAATAGTAGATACAAAAGTGTGATACCTAATGAATGACGTCATCACAAATTTTGGACACATATCGATATTGTTTGTACTGAACTCATAGAACGGACCCCACATAAACGGGGAAGAACGCAAGATAGAACAACAAGAAGAAGATATTGTTTGTAATTGTTATTCGGTGTGTAAGACGGGGACCATACACATACACCCTTTCGAGACGCCACTGGAACAACCAATTTACAACAATGAAGATCACTTGAAAGCGAGAACAATGAAGACATGAGGAGATGAATTAGAAAATTGAGAAGAGGGATGAGTTTGGTTTGATCGAAAAAGCCGAACGAATCAAGACAGAAGGAAAGAAAATAGAAGAAAAGTTAAGCAAGAAGAAAATGAAAGTAAAGAAGAAAAGTTTCACAAGAAGAAAGTGAAAGTAAGGAAGAAAAGTTAACAAGAAGAAAGTGAAAGTAAAGAAGAAAAGTTAAACAAGAAGAAAGTGAAAGTAAGGAAGAAAAGTTAACCAGAAGAAAGTGAAAGTAAGAAGTATATAAAAAAAGGAAAAGTTGAAGAAAGTGAAAGTAAGAAGTATATAAAAAAAGGAAAAGTTGAAGAAAGTGAAGAAGAAGAAAAGTAAAAAGAGAATAAGAAGAAATCAAAGGAATAGTAGTATGAAGAAACATTAACATAAAAAAGGGGAAGAAACATTGTTAAACATTGAAAAACAATCAATTCTGTAGATTTTTTAATTGGGTTGGCCAAATTTGGTTTCAATCGGGCCATAAATAGTAAGGGTTCTATAAGGTCACCTCAGCCGGACATTTTAATTAAAAGGACCATATCTCCGAAACTAAGGAACTACTAGATGAAATATTTTACTACTAGATACTACTAGATGAGTAGTCCTGTCCCTGCCCAAATTTGGTTGAGATCGGAGATAGTGTCCGGCTGACGGAAGGTCACCTCAGCCGGACATCCATATCTCCGAAACTGAGGAACTGCTAGATGTAATATTGAACTACTAGATCACTACTAATTCCATGCCAAATTTTATTTCGATCAGGCAAATTTATTCCGGCTGATGTGACCAACCCTACTTGTCAACCCGTTTAAATTGTCAAATAAGCGCGTTACAGGTGCCGTATGGAAATATTAGTTTTGTTACCATATTTTTAACGCAGACCAATTTTGAGAATGCCAGTAAAATTTTTATTTTTAAAAATTGTATACAAGATGCTGGCTATAAAAGTTGAAAAAAAGAGTTTGGGATTTTATGGAAAAATATTTTTTATTTTGTGTCCGGATGTCGTTCAAGGAAACCTTCCTTAATACAATAATCTGAGTCTGCCGACATTCATAAATTTAAACCAAAAAATGTTGTTTTTTGTGCGAAATAGTTTAACAAAAAAATAAATTGTTTCCACTCTAATAGAACGATTTCGTTCCCCTGTCTAAGTACCTAACCTAACCTAACCTAAAGTATTTAATATTTTATTTGGAGTATATTTAGATAATATCTGCCTACCTACATCTTACATCTTAATCTTGTTTACATACCTTCCTCAATAGACAGGTACATATCTCGTACATATAATCTTCTTACCCTACTATGCAAAATTGAAACATCTATTTTCGAGTTAATGTCAGTATATCTAAGTTCATTGGATGTAAGTAGGAACCTAACATTGTTCAATCCTTCATGTTTATGTATCTATACAGTATAAGTACTAATAGATACATCATCGCCTCCACCATTATAATTATTAAGTACTAGGTATATACTTATCGTACTTAATATATTTATGTGCATTAGAGACAGAGCCGGTTATGCCATATGTGCAAGGTGTGCAGTGCGAGCGAGTCCGTTACTATATATTCAAAAGTAATATTTATACACGTATGATGTCAATTTTAGTACGGAGGTTATGGCCCCTTAATACTTATCGTAGGATCAAGATTCCGGCTATACGGCTGTAATTTATCTTGTAGTTCTAGAGTTCTATTGTTTTTGGAGTAATTTGGACAAAATATAGGGAAGGCTGTGGTACAATGTGAACCAAATTTTTTCATTTACTCGAAAGGTAGTCGTCGGGATGTATAGAAAAAAAAGAACATTACAACAATTGTAGAGACCAAAAAGTTCCACGACATACCGTTATGGCGCTGTAATCAATTTTATGTAATTTTTAGGGTTTTCAATCATTTACCCGTGAAATATTTAGATTACAAAAAAATTAATATAACAAAAATGATAGAAAATAAAAAATTGAAGATTTCATTTATAGACCAAAAAGTTCCACGACCAATCGTTATGGCGCTGCAATAAATTTAATGTCAATTCTAGGGTTTTTAATCATTGGAATTCGATTTTATTTTATTTACTGCATAGAGGCGACCAAATAATAATTGCACACAGGCGGCCAAATATCTAGAACCCGGCCCTGATTACAGACATTTACTTTCATTTATATTTGAAGTACCAGAAAATCTTGCATGTTTTAAATACGACAAAAAAAAAACACTTGCAGTACCAACACCTCTACATATAAACACAAGGAGGCGGTTTGGGTGTTGTTTGTAAGATTTAAGAGGATAAAATAATATTAGCAGCCAGCTATATCCTGCACGGACAAGTTTATTTCATGTTTAAGTCTCATTAAGAAAGTTAAGAGGATTATTTGGAAAAACTTTTTACTTTATGCGAAAAATGAAAAAAAAAAAAATCATTTAAAACCGACAATGTTGTTGTTGTTGTTGTTGCAAAAGAAAAATTTCATTTCGTTTATTTGTTTTTAAATTTAACGTAGGTGCAATAAGCGTTTTATTGTATAAAAATAATTTTTCTTAAAATGTTCTGCCGAACAGAAAAGGCTACCACTTTCGGTTTTTGGCTACCACTTCCGATTTTCGGCTACCTATTCATGTTTTTGGCTACCGATTCCGGTTTTTGGGTACCACGTCCGGTTTACGGCTGCCACTTTCGATTTCGGCTACCACTTCCGATTTTCGGCTACCACTTCAGGTTTTTTGCTACCGATTCCGGGTTTTGGGTACCACTTCCAATTTTCGGCTACCACTTCAGGTTTTTGGCTACCGATTCCGGGTTTTGGGTACCACTTCCGATTTTCGGCTACCACTTCAGGTTTTTGGCTACCGCTTCCGGATTTTGGGTACCACTTCCAATTTTTGGCTACCACTTCAGGTTTTTGGCTATCGATTCCGGTTTTTGGTTACCGCTTTCGATTCTTGGCTACCACTTCCGCTTTCCGCGTCCAGAATTCCGGCGCATTCGATTTTTTGCGATATTTTGTTAGTTGCGTTACAACTGGTCCCTATATTGTTTCAGTGTCTAATCTCTTGAAAATTCACATAATTGCTTTCTCAATTTCATTAACACAGTAGTTACTTCCACCATTTCTTCATTGTTTCCGTATCTCACAATTCACATTTCTTGTGTTATAGTTGCACTTTCTGTTTTCTATGTGCTGGACGTACATATTGCACAGTTAAAATGGCGTGTAGGCCGCAGCTGTACCAAAAATAGAAAATATTCTAATACATGTGGGTGGGGATCCTTTGTGGAATCCATTCACGGCTACGGGACTCGATTATATCTCAGGTAATAGTTATATATAGCATTTAATCAGTGGCACCAGACCACGTTATATGAACACTGAACAGTTGTATATCAATAATATGACAATAATTATGATTTGCTTTTTTCTTAATTAATAAATTAATTTTAATACTTAGTTAAAAATTTAATTTATAAAAAAATAATTAATTAGGTATACACTCAATGAAAAAACTTTCAATGTTCCATTGTACAATAAATAAATAAGGAAAAAAAATGTACCACACGAAACGACCTTATTGCTGTGTACAATGTACATGTCCTCTATTATATTTTCCTATAACAAGTCCTTTTTAAAGTTTCCTTTCCGCATTCACTTTATATCCTTACATATAACTGCATTCTATATGTCATTAGCTATTTGTTACAATATTCTGTGTTTTTTTTATCGTTGTAAGTAATTTTACCCAGGGGCATCTTCAAGAAGTATTATCGGCTTAAGAAATATAACAAAAAAAAAACAAAAAAAAAACAAAAGTTTGAATCGAAAACTCATTTTTGCTTCTTTTTTTTTGTGCTTGCAGCAAATAATGTTCTCTTTGAACTTTTTTCCTTGCTTTTCGGAAGGGTTTTTATCGTTTTTATGCTATATTTTATACATCAAGAAAGAAAAAAAGAAGAAAGTTTTTTAAAATATCCTTTTTAGTGTAATCGTAAATTTTCGAAAAGAATTTTATTTCAAAAAGATTTCTGCGATATGCAATTAGGTGGCTCGCAAATGTTTGATTCTTTTTTCGCGACCTAGACCCATTTTATATTACAAATATCGATTTTTTTTTACTTCCACCATTTCTTCATTATTTCCGTATCTTACATTTCACAATTCATGGCGACAATGACGAAAAATAAAAAATAAAACAAAAAAATATCCTCATCATCATCAGGTCTTCATCGTTCCACGAGAGAGCATAGGCCATCCAGAAATAACCGCCATCGCGTTTTGTTCGTTGTCAAAGCTTTCACCTGCATTCATTCCTTTTCTCCTTCACTAGCTTCGGTGATGGCCTCAGGAAGAGGCATCTGGCAAAATGGAGGGGACAATCAGGATGCAGACAAGCAAAAACAGTCATCAGAGGGCCGGATCAATCTGCATCGAAATATGCACTTTCTCTACCCAGAGCCTAAGTTAAAAAACTAACAGAGTTTCTTATCGGGCACGGCCAGCTCAAAGCACACCTAGGCTGCAGATTTTGCGAGAAACTTCCTGAAACGGCATTTACTATGTGAATGCCCAGCCGTATCGGGAAAGATACAAAAGACGCTAGGTAGCCATTTGGCGAACCTGTCGGAAATCCGTGATGCACCTTGGTCAACTATCCTAGGGTTTATCAATCTCTTGGAATAGTAGCCTAGGACGAGGGATATCTAATAGGCCCATCGGAGGCCGAACAGTTAATTGAAGCGATAGGATAAATGATGACATAACCTTAAATTGTAATCCAGAGTTCTTTTTGGATTCTAATTTCACTTTTATTGGATTCAAATTTGATTTTTATTGTTTTGTCCACTATATGGAATTTGAGTAATTTACTTATAAAAATATTGGTAACCGTGCCTTTTATGTGGGGGGCTCATTCAAGAATTGGAATTGGAATTGAGAATTCGATAGTGGGGGTACATTCGACAGTGTGGCACATTTAACAGTGGAGTACATTTGACAGTGCAATACATTCATTAGTGGAGGTCACAGTCTTCGACAGTGGGGCACATTCGACAATGGGGGGGGCACATTTCACAGTAGAACAGATTCAACAGTATGTCACATTCGACAGTAGGGGCACAATCGACAGATGGACAGATTCGACGGGAGCACATACGACGGGAGCACATACGATAGCTACAACATCGACAGTGGGCCACATCCGACAGTATGGGAACATTTAAGAGTGGGCACATTCAACAGTATGGCCATATTCGTTAATGGGGCACATTCATCCTGCTCAACCTATTTTGTAGTACTGAGTTGTATTTTTTACTATTCGATTGTCATTGTTTTATTTGAGGATTAAACGCACTCATTTCAACAATATTTAACAAATTTATTGTTAGAAAAATTTATTGTTTGCCAAATGGTCAAATGATTTAACGCATTTTTTTACCCACTCTACCCTACTCTATAATATTATACCATTTTTGGACTTTAATTTCAATATCTTTAAAGATAAAGGCTAATAAAATATTTTAATAATAAATTTCCGTTTTGTTTTTTTTTTTTTACTTTATCCTTCGTACGTTCCCCTATATATTTTATATACCTCCAACGAAACTGTGCCGAAAAAAAAAAAATAATTAATTGAAGCCGTTTTTTCCATTAAAATTCATAGCTGTGCAGTAATGTATTTAATTTTCCTTGATCCACTAGAAATATTTCTGTCCTTTATTTTGCATTCAATTTTTCCTGTTAAGAAGGAAAAAAAAAAAATATTCAACAAAAAAATGAAGGAAAAAAGAAAACCTAAAGGATATAGACAGATGGTTCCTTATAAAATAACACACGTAAAATACTTGTTTTTTTATTCATGTAAGGTTTGGTAGAAAAATTGTCCAAATAAATCAATATGTGATCGATATGTACTCATATTATTTACATATGTCGGTATAACTTATATAAACATAAAGTCAAAAAAAAAAAAAAAAGAAAAATAAAGAAAAACTAAATCGTTTTTCAATTTAGATTTTTAGTAACCAAGGCACGTATTACATAAAATAACAATCTTTTCAAATATATATATGTGACCCAATGAAACGAGTAAGAACCAGATTTTCTTCTTATTTTTTTCTTTTTTCTTTTTGGTTGTTACTCAAATTGTCATGAGAAAAAATGGAAATTGATATAGGGTGGAAATGATTTATCCCCACATATGAACCTCGTTTCGTATTATACGTTGGTTATTGTGTGTTATTGTAACCCAAAATGTGGTCACACAAAAATGTTTTTTTTTTATACACGCACGCACTTGGACGAAAAGACCAAAAAAAAAAAAAAAAAAAACTAAAAACTAATAGTTGGACATAATCTACATATTGGAGTTGATATATCCTTTTGCCCATTATGTTCCCGGAAAAGAAAAAAAATAACGGAACAGAGATACGTATACATATTTTCTATTGTGTCAAAAGGGGGGGGGGGTCATTAACATGAAAAATGAGTTATATGGGTTGATGCTTTTGGAATAAAATATATTTTGTCAAAAATTCGAATCATATGAACACAAGTAAATGGGTGGATGACCTTTGGCCATGAAGAAAGAAAAAGAGAGAAAAAAAAAATTTCGTTTTTTTTATTTGATTTTTTTTTTTTTTTTGGCATAAACTCAGATATAGTTTTGGGATATGGACTTTTTGGCAGAATTTTTTTTTTTTTTTTTTTTTGCCTATTGTTGCATTGTAGAAGACAATAAAAGTTGATATTAAACTCTAGGTTTATACAGAAGTAGGTATAATAATGGATATGGGGACGACGGCAAATAAACTCTATATGGGCGTTATAGTTAATTTTCGATATTTGTGGTTCTGATCATGTTTTTTTTTTTTTGGCAGCATTAGGAGGTGTCCTTTACATAAAAAGTAATTGAGATTTTGGTGATTTTTGATCATTAATACCTAAATGAATCTTTGGGAAATTTAAATTTCACAGATTTCCCAGTATTTGCATTTTATTTTATAATGTCTTCGATTCACACATGTCCGAATATTTTTTTTTACCAAAAGACAAAGAAAAAAGGGATATTCTCAAATTGTTGTTTTTTGGTTTAGTTTTGTTCTATAAATTTAACCTTAAAATTAGTAATCTTAACGTTTTTAATTGATTTGTGAGCATTTCAAGTGATTTCCTATAAAAAACGCATGCAAAAATTTCGAAAAAAAGGAAATTTGATTTTGAAACATTTTTAATCAATACTTAACGATGAGCTAGACATAATTATCTATATATTGTTTGATTCGTACAAGCCTCAGCTTTAATTTGCGTGCAATTTCAAAGCTAAATTCCAATCCTTCGATTTTTGAAAAATCTTTTACTAACACAGTTTTTTTGAAATTAGTTTTCTATGGAAATTCCACACCATATCGATGGAAGTTCCGCCCAAATATTTTTTTCCTGACAGATATTCGAAACTGCTACGTGCAAAAAAAAATTAGCCACACAATGATCAAATAGTTTAGGAGATATGATTTTTTTTAAGGAAATTTCATCGAAAATCTAAGGGATATTTAAGGGAAAATCGTGAAAAACTGAACAAAAATTTTTTTTCCCCCGAATTCTATAGATTTGATCTTAAAATTAGCAATCTTAACAACGCTTTCAATTAATTTATGAAGATTTCAAGTGACTTGTATAGAATTTTACATGTATTTCCACACATCTACAATAGAACGCCTAAAAACACCCTAAATTCAGAATAAAAAATGAAATTTGATTTTGAAACATTTTTAATAAATACTTAACGACGAGGTAGACCTAACATCTATATATCGTTGGAGTCATACAAGTCTCAGCTTTAATTTGAGTGTAATTTTGAAGCTAAATTCTAATCTCCCGATTTTTGAAAAATCTTTTACTGATGCGGTATTTTTGAAATTAGTTTTCTATGGAATTTTATCATCATATCGATGGACGGGTCGGCCAAATATTTTTAAATGTTTTTTCTCCAATAGATATACGCAACAGCTAACTGAAAAAAACTTGTTCTCCGAATAATGGTCCCGTAGTTTAGGAAATATGATTTTTTTAAGGAACTTTTAATCGAAAATCTAAGAGATATGTAAGGAAAAGTTTGAAAAATCTGAATAAAAAATTTTTTGTTCCCGAATTCCATAAATTCGATCTTAATATTAATAATCTTTACGTTTTTAATTGATTTGCGAAGATATCTTGACAAATTTGGTATAGAGCGCCTGAAAATATGGCTTAAATTCCGATCAAAAAATGAAAATTCATATTGAAAACTTCCAAATAAATACTAAACGACAAGATAGACCAAGACATCTATATATCGTTAGATTTGTAGAAGCCTCAGCTTTAATTTGCCTGTAGCCAAGAGATTAAACTCCAATATTCCGATTTTTGAAAAATCTTTTACTGATATGATATTTTGAAACCTATTTTTTATCGAAATGTCCCACCCTAATGATTGCCGATCGGTCAAATATTGTGTGTAGACGTTTTCCATTGTTTCAATAGACAGAAAAAAGCTAAATTTCGATAATCGAAAAAAAAAAAAAAATTACGATATCTTTCCAAGATGTTCACGTGAAAATAAAACAAAAAAAAAAAAAAAAGTTTTCGGTCTAACGTGACATCCGAATTTATATAAGCAAAATAACCTGGGCCCACATCTATTTCTACATATTTGTCTGTATTGTATGGATATGTAGGTAGATGTTGAATACAATAAGGTTTTTTCAATTCGAAGAGAAAAAAAAAAGGAAAAAAGAAGAAAACGGAAAACCTATCGCTCAATATTTGAACTTTTGATAGTATAGGTGAGGTAGGTATATATATTCAGTGTTAAGCAGTATTCATGTAAAATCCATTATTGTTGCTTAACAACGACATTAATCTTCTTGCGTGACGTTAGATCATTTATAACTTTTTTTTTTTTTTTTTTTTTTTAGGAAAAAAAATCTCCCGAGAAAAATATGGAAAACAAAACTTTTACATTTATTTGAAAAATGGAAAATGAAATTATTTGACCTTTATTAAATAAACAAAAGGTATAATATGGGCTTCAGGAAAAACATATATATTTTTGCATTGCGTTTGACAATGAAAAAGTTTTTCTCTGTTTTTTATCGTATGATTTATACATTTTAAAGTGACGTTTTTATGTAAATAGAATAAAAGAAAAATTTCTTCCTTTTGGGATTGAGTTGAAAAAAAAATACAAATTATGGGTGCCTTGTAGCAAATTAAATTAAATTAAAAAACAAAAACAAATCTCCGTTCAAGTTTACCATTAAAAATGTATATGGTTGGGTAGTATGTATATTGCGAAAAGTTATTTTTGCTATGATTACTTTTTGGGTCATATAATAAGACATCCCCAAAACAGTCTGCCAGTCTATGAAAATTGTGTTTTTCTTTAATTTTGTGGATGAAATTTAAATGTCAAACAAAATTGTATAAATATTGAAGTATTGTGAACATTTTTAGAACGGGAATGGAGTCCCTTTTTATTTATTTTGTAATTTTAAATAGTGTGGGAAATTTAATTTATCAAAACTAATTTAATTTAAATTAAAAATAATTATTTGCAAGTTTATTTTTGTCATTTTATGGAAATATATTGTGGCAACACTCACTTCACAAAAAACGTCCAACAACAATAGATATTTTCGTTGCCTATAACAATAGACCTAACTGCACACACGTTCTATCAGCAATTACAGCCACTTGCACTTGCACAGTGACGATGACTATTAGTTTTGTAATGAGCAGAGTTGCTAAAGTAAATATATTGGAACAATTCTGAATATCTGATGGCGTTTTTTCATATATCTGGCAAACTAAATTGGACGGAAGATTGCTACATTTGTTACATTTCTTATATTTGCTACATTTGTTATATTTGTTACATTTGTTACAGTCGTATTAGTTTTCTACATTTGTTATATTTGTTACATTTGTTATATTTGTTACATTTGATGCATTTGTTGCATTTGTTATATTTGTTACATTTGTTACAGTCGTATTAGTTTTCTACAGTTGTTACATTTGTTATATTTGTTACATTTACTACAGTCGTATTAGTTTGCTACATTTGTTACATTTTTTATATTTGTTACATTTATTACATTTATTATCAGTTTTGGTAACAAATGTAACAAATTACAAAAAAAAGTGAAACTTTAACTCTAGTAATGAGACACAATCAAAAATTACAGCAAAAATAAATGGCAATAAATAAAATTAATGAAGTACAGGCGACTTTTGGACTATAATCTGCCAGAGACTATCCGTACGTATATTAAGTGCCGTGTTTATTAGTACTTAACCAGTGGTATGGCAATTAAATTAAATATTGTGCGAGGAAAAAGTAAACGAATACAGTTAAGTAGATATTTGGCATATATTTGTGTGGGCCGGTGCTTACGTCAGGATTTTCATAATTATAGTTTAGGTAACTTAGTAGTAGTTCATAAATATTTAATATAAATTGAGTATCCACAATCTGAGAAAGGACGAATTTTTGCAAACTTATGAATAATTTTGTCGGTTACTGTATCAGTGTAATTTTAACGTAAATCGAAAAATTTTCTGTAAATATAATAAGCCACAAAGAATGTTCGAAAATAAAATAGTTGAAAAGAATTAATAGTGGAGGGTTGAAGCTATTTGGTTGGCTATTGGGGAAAGGCTTAAGAAAACCATTTCATTGACTATAATACTGCTGGTATCTGCAATACATCGATTGAAAAGACTACTTTTAAATGGTTTTTGCACAGTTCCAAATATGTAGGTCAATATATACATTAGATACGGTGGACCGTTTTCGAACAAAAGGAGCATTTCCTGAAAAGACATATTATATTCTTAATTTCTGGGATGCAATGAAAATATCGACAAAATGCAATTTTAAAAGTCTCCGGCATGATTGATTATGATTGTGTCGATATGTGTTTTCAAACATTTTCTTTTATATATTCCTATTTTTCATTTGAAATAATTATTAACCGGACAAAATCCCCCCTGATAATATTTTTTTTTAAAGCGGACAAAATCCTTCCCGGGACAAAATCTATCCTGGAAAAGGAGAATTCTGTCGGGGGATATTTTATCCGTCTTGTAAAAATTATCAGGGGGAGATTTTGTCCGTTTATCCTATTTGATGAACGATATGTTGTTCATGCGAGCCCAATTATTGCGCGATTTTGTTGAATATAACTTTGAAGTGGTACCTACAATGTTTTAAATACTTGGGATCGACTTTGAATGTAAACAACGAACTCGATGAAGATATCAAGGCAAGATTAGTACAGGTGTGTCTATGCCTCCAAGCACCTATTCAGTAGTAATCTCCTCAACCGCCTCACAAAACACCGACTCTATAAAACCATGGTCCGCCCAATATTGCTGTACGGGAGTGAAACGTGGTCTTTGATCACAAGACAAGAAATGTGTGGCCCAGTGAACGAAAACAATATCTGGCGAGTCAAAACGAATAGTGAGCTACGAGACTTATTCGGTACTGAAAACAGTGGGTGCTATTAGGGCTGCCAGAATTCGCTTAACATGACATGCTGTCAGAATAGCGGACAATAGAATTTAAAAAAATAGCCTGCTGCGGAACATAGAACGAAACCTAGGGCGAAGGCGGCCCAGAAAAAGATGGATAGATAGATGATGTGGAAAAGGATCTGCGAACGCTGGAGATTAGAATTTGGAAAGCGTTAAGCCGAGGATCGCCAGAAACGGGAGAGATGTAGTGGAGTCAGCTAAAAACCCGACTGCATTGGAAGGCTAATTATTAAAAAAGTTTGTTGAATTTGTCCAAATGTTTTACATTCGGTTGTCATTTTTTTGTTTTTTTTTTGTGATTGGCCACATTCTTGATTGTGATTTGTCATTCTATATACGGTCAAGTGGAAAATTAGCAATTTCTTAATTTAACCTTACACATAATATCACATATCACAGTAGATTAATGTGTCAAAATCGTTTTGTCTTTTGTTTTTCATGATGTACTTATGTATATGCATAGACGTTCGGTGACTGAAATTGTTGGGGAGGCACATATTTATTAATTGGACGCAAATTTCATTATTTTAGATAATTTAAAATTTAGATAACTCAGAATTCAGATACATAAATCAAAATTCAGATGATTTAAAATTCAGATATTGAAAAATTCTTGCTTTCTCAATTTTCTTTAACAGAAGGACGTTGAGACATTTCATTGACAATTTATGCAAAATAATCACTAAATTCATTTTGTCAGAATTTTGAATCATCTGAATTATGAATTATCTGAATTTTGAATTGTCTGAATTTTGATTATCTGATTTTAGATTAACTGAATATTAAAATAACTTATATTGAACAAGAAATAGAGAACTTACCACTACTTTTCTTACTCTAAATATTAGATTAAAATACTTTTTTTTCCCAAGATTTTTTGATAGAATTTTCTATTTTTTTTTTAAATTCTATCTTGACCGTTCTATAAAATTACTAATAGTACATGACGTATTTCGATTATTATCACCGCCCATAGTTAACTATGAACAGAATTTACAGAAGCGCCAGGATTTATAGCGATTCATCTATAGATATTTTTGGTTTGCATGTGTTCGAGAGTCATGTTTTTTATTAATATGATGCACAAGTGTTTGTGAATACCATATATACAGACTTTCTCTTTCTATGAGTAAATTTGGATAGGTTAAAGCTATAGTTAGAGCTAGAACCCGTATTTGTTGGAAATCATATGTAAATGTAATTAACTATTTGTTTCGGACTGACGTTTTTTTTTTTTGTTTTAACCCTACACTGCATGAATTTCTGTATTTCATTAAAATAATTATATTTTAATGGCAAAAGACAAATTAAAACCGGGAATATTAATAAAAAAAATCTACAAACATCTCAGTGGGAAATAAGCAGTGTAGGGTTAAGTAAAAAGGGTTTTTATTCAAACATAGAAATATGTTAGGGGGACACATACCCCTCATGCCCACGCGAGCGGACGCCTATGTATATATGTGGTGTAGGTTGGTTACGCAAAAAATTCTCATTTAATATAATTATATTTGTATTCCAAGAATAGAACCTATCTAGATCTACCTACCTACTTACCTACCTGCCTACGATATAAAAACCTTTTAGTCTCCTTAATAAAATTAACAAGAATAACGCATATGGACATATAATTCTAATTCTAATTCTAATAAGAGAAACGATGTTGGGTAGGCATCGTTCATTTTGTATTTACTATATACATACATACATATATACATATTATATACATACAGTTAATAATATATATATATATGTAAAGATTATATAAAATAAAGGAAACCCGGAACTTCTTGAGTAGATTCACTTCAATTAAATAGATAAAGTTGTATATATTCGGTAGATGTATATTATAAATTGTAGACATGTTCCTTAAATTTTCATTTTCTCCCGTACATAGTCATGATACATCAAAATCCCAGGTTTTACAGCCAGAAATATTAGATTAAATATAATTACACAAAATATCTAACAAATTTCGTAAAATATGCAAATTTTGAACAGAGAAAGGAACATTATGTGGAAAAGCTTTATGTACGTGGAGAAATGCTCTGTTTATTAACTTTGCGTCGGTGAGGCTTTGTTAAATGTTAAACATTATACCAAAATTTCTAAACCAAATATTTGAAAATGGTACAGAGAAGAAGCTTGTTGCCATCGTGTCATAATTGTATCTAGACAAGACATGTATTTCCTCATTCAAGATGAATCTTGTGTATATGAATATGTATGTTCTGTTCTTATTTATTTACTAAATAATTAAAACGTTTATGGCAAAGGATTATTTTGATTTATTGTGTTGTAATAGGTTATGAATATTTGGGTTTAAAATTAAAATCATCGTTCGTTGTGACGATGTCTATATTCTGCCAACTAATCCAATATTGTTTTGGGTTAATGTTTAAATGGAATTTGAGGAAAGTTTAAAAGAAATTACTGGAAAATTGTTTTTGTATGCAAATCTACCATAGAATAGATTTATCTATGTGCGAGAGTATTTATTGTATATATACAAAAGTTTCCCCATAGCAATTAGATTTTGATAGATTAACAGAATGGTATTAGTCACCATAGAATCTAATCCAAATAATTTATTAACTTTTGTGGAAGTATTATTAAAATTTGGTTCAGTAAAAGTATTCTCTAAGCTATTTTTCTAAATGGCTCTGATTACCAAAAAGTATATACAGTGGCGAACGTACAGCCAAAATATTGGCCATTGGCCAAAGGTAATTTAATAATCGATAATTTTTTCATATATCAAATTCAGCTAAAATTATTCGTTGAAGAGTTAAAAGTCAAAATCTATCGGCGATGCAGCAATAAAATCGTATTTGCAAAAATACACCCGTAAATAAAGGCTGCGAAGTAAACCTACAGGACTTCCACACAAAACTACTCTTCCTTTCATTTTTCAAACCTTTCTCCAACGTTCTCCACCTTTTTCCCACTCTTCCTAAGCCTTCTCCCACTTTTCCCCACCCTTTTCCCACTTTTCCCACTCTTTCTTCACTTTTCCCTACGCTTCCCTACACTCCCCCACTTTTCCCCATTCTCTTCCATTTTTTCCCACCGTCCCTCCACTGTTCCCCACTTTTTATCACCCTCGCCCCCACTCCTCCCCACCCTCCTCCACCTTTCCCCACCATCCTACTTTTCGCTACCCTTCCCACACTTAGCAAAAACTAAAAAGAATTCTAATTTCGTTAATAATACTTCTCACCAACTCTGCTCTGTTTGGAGAGTTTTTTTTTGTTAATCTTACGTTGTTCTTGTTACGTTATAAAAACTTGTTTTTTTATAGAGTTGCAAAGAGGTTATTTAAACGTCCTGCTACGGTTTTTACAACGTTTCTTTGCAAATAAGTGTATTTATGGTTTAAAAATGGTTTATATATAAAACGATGTTAACTCTATTTAAACTTAAAATTAACTCAAAGTTTTATTGGGTTAAAAGTCAACGTTACATAATGGTTATTATAACGTTTTTTAAACGTCTTCCATCTAACGCCAAGACCAATTTAACTTTTCTTTTAAACAATTTACCATCGATAATTTAAGTTTTTATTCCAGCAGATGGCATTGTTCCTTTTCTTATAGAATATACTAAGAATATTGTCTAATCGGGATATATAAGACCCTATAGAAAAATTATCAAACATACATTCGGGATGATCACTGGGGTGTCTAGACCCTAGGCTATATATGTAATTTTCTTTTTTGCCTTTATCTGGGCTGAGTATGATATATTTGTGTAATTTTTATTCAAAATCTGTAATTTAATTTTAATTAATACAATCTTTGAATATTTTCTATGAAAAAACGAGAATTTTTTTCCATTTTTTTTGCTCTCTTCGCTTGCACTACTTTGGTGTTGTTCTTTTAATGCGAAAATATTTTACTAGAAGTACAAATTGAGTTTCTATTGGCCTTCTTCTATAAAACCAAGCGAAAACGATAATTTTGTAGACTAAGGATGGCCAATCTATGACACGGGTGTCAGAGGTGACACTCCAAGAAACTTTTAGTGACGCACATCGTTAAATAAAAATTAAATAAAAGAATTACGTACGATTATACAACCAATACTAAACCAATCTGCAACGGAGTTCACAAACTGGGCTTGACACATAATTTATTTGCTTCACGGTTGAAAATGTCCGAAGAATTATGTTTTTGTTGTTTTTGAAAAGGTCGTGAGGTAAACCACACCTAATTTAACTATGTCCTAAGAACCTAAGAATATTTTCTCAAGACATGGATTCGAACCTTGGTTTTATCTAAGTGCAGAGTCTCAAAAAAACATAAAATATTAAAACGGTTTTTTTTTCTGTTCCATTAAAATAATTCGATAATGGTTATACTACCTATACACTGACCGAAATAATTATAACGCCACTTATGAAAATAAGTATCAGAGCAATAGATTTAAATTTTATTTTAATAAAGATTTTAGAATTTAATATTTAAAGGAACTAAATAAAATCAATTCATAAAATAAGATTTTATAACAAAAAATTTTTAAAAGTCCTAAGCTTTAAGTCTGGACTCAGCACTTGCCACTCCAAAACGCAAACATTTCTTTCGGCAAACCAGGTTTTTGTTGCATTAGAAGCATAAATGGTTGGGTTTCATTGTTGAAAAATCAAGTTTTCACCGAAATAATCTTCTGCACATAGTAATAAAAATAAAACCATTTTCCAATAAATAAATGCTCAAGTTCATTTTGGTTGTTACCCGCCCCCAGGATATTGACGTTATTCCGTTCAACCAAAAAACGGCTAGAATTAATTAAACGCTACATTCACTAAATTAGGAAATTCTATAATATTTAACTCTAAATTTAAATCTGTTGCTCTGATATGTATTTTTATAAGTGGCGTTATAATTATTTCGGTCAGTGTACCATATTTGTTAATTGAAATGTCATACTTCCTATAAATTGAATTAATTTTGTTGTTGTAAGAAAAAAAAAACAAAAAAAAAGCGACGACACAAATCACGTCACATCAAATTACCCATTAACCAATAACTTTAAAGAAAATAATCGTAAATTTTTCTTTGTATTACTTATATATTAAAAAAAAAAATGGAGACAAAAAAACATCACAAAGGTAATACAAAAGGAAGAATAAAGGAAAAGGAAAAACGAAAAAAAAAAAAAAAAATACCCATGCAGATATCATATTTTTAATATAAAACTTTATTAAAACTTTGATAATTTCGAAAAAAATACAAAGTACAACTTTACCCTCTTGTCGAGGCGTGACATGCAAAGCTATGCTAATCTTAATAAAACTTTTTAAGGCATAAATATTTATCTCATTTCAAACTTTCCTTTATGGCTGTTTGTTTCTGTTATCATGTTTGAAGTTTTCCGAGTCATATTTCCCATGTGGGTTTTTATGTCTTATTAGCTGTAAATGACGTTTCCTTGATACGCTTTTTCATACAAAAACATTTTCCTCTACACAAATGTATATATATATCTATATATATATATGTTATAGGTATGTACATATTTACCATATACATACCTACCGTACATCTAGCTAGCTAGACATTCTAGCATATCTACACCATTTGCCATTTAATATATATATATAAATATAGCTTAGATAGCTAGCTGTTACCTGTACGAAATTAGGTGATGAAGAAGAAATATATATACATATACAGCTGTGTTCATAAAAATAGCAGCATTGCATATTTTGTATGAAAAAGTCGAAAATTAGGAATTTCTCCTATTGGAATATTTTTAATCAAAGGGTATTATAACTTTGGTACGGAGTTTGTAACGCCCCGTTAATACTCATTGTAGAAAAAAAAATTTCAACTAGACAGCTGAAATTTTGACAGTTTTTTATGTAGTCATATAGGGGAGCCTGTGTTACAGTGTGTACCTAATTTTGATATAAACCAGTTATTTACTCGAAAGGTAGCCGAAATGTAGAAAAAATGAATATAATAATAAAAAGTTTGTACGACCTACCGTTATGGCGCTGCAATCAATTTTATTGAATTTCTAGGGTTTTTAATCATTTACTCGAAAAGTATTTAGATAACATTAAAAATGAATATAACAAAAATGATAGAGAATAAAAAAATGAAGATTTCATTCATGGACTAAAAAGTTGCACGAAATACCGTTATGGCGCTGCAATCAATTTTATATCATTTCTAGGGTTTTTAATCATTTATATTCAATTTACCCAATTATATTTATTGTACAGACAAAATAGACATGGAAAAGGTTGTAAATAATGAACAAATACGGGCTAGGTTGTTAAAGTAACAAATGAACGATAAAATACCTAATTTGTTACTGGTAATGTAAATGTAAATATTACATGACAAAAATCAACGTTACATTTGTTACTTGTATTTGATACCAATTTTTCAACCAAATGGTTGCCGCCAATTCGCCATTCTGACATATTACAGAACAATTCTGAATTAATTTGCTACATTTGTTACATTTATTACATTTGTTACATTTGTTACATTTATTAAATTTGAATTCGAAAAAAGTTTTACTTTAACAACCCTGCATACGGGTATATTATAATCGGTGTAGCCAATTTTTCCTTTCTTTACTGGTTTGTTTTAATATGAGGTTTTGCACCATTTTTTGTTGCTGCTATTTTATTGAACAAACTCAACCATTATTCCTCCTCTTAATTGTGAATGTAGCCTTTCCGTATTTATAAAAAATATTGAAAATAAAAACTAAGAAAACAATTGCATTCATCGATTTTAGCTATGTCGTCCTTTACCAATAGGAGAATTTCATAATTTTCGACTTTTTCATACAATATATGGAATGCTGCTATTTTTATAAACACAGCTGTATATATTAAGGAAGCGCCAAAAAAAAAACAAGTAGAAAGTCAAATTATTATGTTTGTATTTTGGTAATTTTAATTTAGTAATTTTTGGAATATTCACTGTGTTTCGATATTGTTTTGCATAAATTATGGTAATGTTTTCCGCGGAGAGAGAGAGAGAGAAAACAAAACAAAAAAAAAATAAAATAAAAAGGGAAATCTGTTTTGATTTGTTTGAATTACTAATCTAGTTTTTGTTGTTGTTGTTGTTGGTGTGTATGGGAGTATGTGGAGTTTATAGGCCAATTTAATAAAAGAAAAAAAAATTTATTATTTTGTATATAAGCAAATTATTATCACACCAGGTAGCATAATTGTTATGTTTTTGTGTGCGGTTTTTTTGTTGTGTTTTTTTTGTAATTTAAACAAAATTATGTCTGAGATAACAAAAAACATGTTATTAAAAAGTTTCCTGTATGGGTGTGTGTTTTAGACATTTTTGTTGTTGTAAGTAATTCAAATCACTCGCCCTCTACTTGTGTTTAACATGAAAAATGTAGATTTCGTTTAAGGGAGAAATATTGTTTCTAAGAATTTTAGCTAATTTACCCTAATTCACCTAATTCATTAAATTCATTATTTTTTAAGTTCAGTTTGAACCCGAAGGCTTATGCAATAAATTTAATGGTTGGGTACCTTAGTCGGACAAAATGGCCCGATCGAAATAAAACTTGCCTGGGAATTAGTAGACATCTAGTAGTGTCTATCTAGTAGTTCAATATTAGATCTAGTAGTTTCTCAGTTTCGAAGCCGGAGCTTGGAATTAGTAGTCATTTAGTAGTATCTAGTAGTATCTATGTAGTAGTTCAATATTAGATCTAGTAGTTTCTCAGAGCCGAATCATGATCTAGAAATCAGTAGTCATCTAGTAGTATCTATCTAGTAGTTCAATATTAGATCTAGTAGTTTCTCAGAACCGAATCTGGAGCTGGAAATCAGTAGTCATCTAGTAGTATCTAGTAGTATCTTATTAGTAGTTCAATATTAGATATAGTAGTTTCTCAGTATCGGAGCCGGAGCTGAGAATTAGTAGTCATCTAGTAGTATCTACCTAGTAGTTAAATATTAGATCTAGTAGTTTCTCAGAGCCGAATCATGATCTAGAAATCAGTAGTCATCTAGTAGTATCTATCTAGTAGTTCAATATTAGATCTAGTAGTTTCTCAGAACCGAATCTGGAGCTGGAAATCAGTAGTCATCTAGTAGTATCTAGTAGTATCTTATTAGTATTTCAATATTAGATATAGTAGTTTCTCAGTATCGGAGCCGGAGCTGAGAATTAATAGTCATCTAGTAGTATCTACCTAGTAGTTAAATATTAGATCTAGTAGTTTCTCAATTCGAAGCCGGAGCTGGGAAT
>JANSTT010007836.1:0-26886 GCA_026745375.1 Platyura marginata
AAATAATAAACAAGTACTCATACGGGTATATTATAATCGGCGTAGCCAATTTTTCCTTCTTTACTGGTTTTTTAATTAATTTTTCCTGTCTCTTTTTATTCCCTCTCTTTAAAAAATCCGTTATGCGAACAATTTCAGATTTCCCTTTAATTTAATCGGACCCCTCCTATATTTCATTCCTGCGACTAAAATCCAAAAACAGAAACTAACGCCATATTTTTATCTAGTGGTGGAAAGTAGTCCAATTTTATTGAGAGCTATTTGAGCCCGCAATAGTTTTTAAGCCCTGTTTATTATTCCCATCACGTGACCGAAGTAAAATATCCTCTTACATCTTTTGGACATTTTTTTTGGATATATTTTCTTGTGCAAGGTCATCAAAGGTTACTTTTTTTTGTGATAACAGTCCAATTTGGTGGAAAAGTTTTCTGGCACTAATTATTTAATTTGATAAATTCCATTGGTAAGCTCGGTATTTAAGAGATATTTAAATAAATTGATTTTTTTTTCATTTAGTATTTATAGTACAATCCATTTCAAGTATCTTTTAATTAGCACAAATTCTTTTAAATATTCAATTATTTTCTATTTATTTTCATTATTAAATAGGTAATTATATTCCAGGAATTTATTAAAGTGGATATTCTAGATTTTTTATCTTATATAAGGGAAGATTCCCATCCATCCTCCAGCGCTTCCATTAACAATAATTATTATGATCAGCAACTTTATATTCACAGCACAATTTACACAATTGTAATCATGTCACGAAAATTCTGTGTCGGTGGAAATTGGAAAATGAATGGCAACAAAGCTGAAATTGCCGAAATTTGCAAAGGGCTAACGGCCTTAGATTCAAACACAGAAGTTGTTGTTGGCTGCCCCGCACCATACATATCGTATGCTCGATCTCTACTTCCGGCTTCAATTGGTGTAGCTGGACAGGTTTGTTGCCGAAAAAGTTTTCTATTAATTTCATTATTATAGCCCAATTATTTAATAACAGAATTGCTACAAAGTTGCTAAGGGAGCATTTACCGGAGAAATTTCCCCGGCCATGCTAAAAGACATTGGCGCTAATTGGGTTATTATTGGCCATTCAGAACGGCGACAAATTTTCGCTGAAACCGATGAACTAATAGCCGATAAAACAGCGCACGCTCTAGCCGAAGGTTTAAAAGTGATTGCCTGTATTGGTGAAACACTTCAGGAACGAGAAGCTGGTCAAACGGAAGCCGTTGTTTTTCGACAAACAAAAGCATTGGCAAATGCCATCAAAGACTGGACAAATGTCGTTGTTGCTTATGAACCGGTATGGGCAATTGGAACAGGTAAAACAGCAACACCGCAGCAGGCGCAGGAAGTTCATGCAGCACTGCGAAAATGGTTTACCGAAAATGTTTCGGCAGCCGTTTCAGCGGCCGTACGAATTCAGTATGGTGGATCGGTGACGGCTGCCAATTGTAAGGAACTTGCATCTCAGCCGGATATTGATGGTTTCCTTGTCGGTGGTGCATCTCTGAAGCCAGAGTTTATTCAAATTGTGAATGCCAAACAATGAAAAGTAGTGTCGCAAGGTGATATCAAGGTGTTGTCATTTTTATTTTCCATAATTTTTTTCTTTTCTAACTTTTTACTAAATCTTATCGAATTTGTTAAAGAGAATTTAAATTTACAAGAAATATGAATCATGTTGAATGCTTTTTTTAGAAATGAATTTACTAAATGTTAAGATAATTGTGGCACATGTGGCAATACAATAAAAAATGTTAAATAATTTTATCAAGACTTTCTTAACAACAACTCTAATTTCTACTAATAGATCTGATTTTCTGTCGATAATTTACAGGCATAAAAAAAGTTGTTTCTAAATGACAATACTAATCTTTGTTCGCCTGTCTCATCCCAACTGACATCAACATAATCAAATTCTTAGTTTCAATGGAGACTTTCAAATTAAGTTCCTTTTAGCTTTTAGTTTGAGTATTGTCTTATTAAATTTATATTTTTCTTTTGTAAACTCTGGAGCTCAATTGAATTTCGGATTCTTGATGGACAAGGCTTCAAAAAAAAAAACCAAAAACCAAATATGGTAGATGACACTTTTTGTCCTTTTTTTAGTAATTTACGTATGATGCGTATTTTCGCCAAACCATTTCTAGACTAAAGGCACTTAGAAGCGTACATGCTGTCAATCCCCTGAAGTTCATTGATGTTTTAGTCTGGTTGAGTGATATTTAATAGTAGAACTTCGGGATTGATGTGGCATCCACCCTCCTTAGAAAACTTTCTTCTTATTCTTTAATACTTTCTTATCCGATATATGGCTGTCAATAGGTTAAAATGTTCTCTTTCTCTTTTCATAGCTCACTTCAATGACCAGGGCACACTTAAGTGTGTTCTGAGAACACAGATTCGTTGCATTTTGTTACACTTTAAAAATATTATTGCTCCATTAGGTGCGTTTTCGTGGGATTCGTAGACTGACGCACCTAATATAGAATATTATGTTATGTTTTTTCCTTAAGATGAACAATGCGTAAGGCTCATGCTTTTTTGCCGCCAGGATTGAAGACTATAATCGAAAACATCATTTTTTTTTTGGGAATGTCTTTTTTTTCTTTAATTGTAACAACAACAAAATTAGAAATACCCATTAAGTATGTATATATAGTACAATAGAAATAATTATATTAATTAATCAAAGAAATTTACATAATTTATACAAGATGATGAAATGATGAAAAAGGAAACAACTTTCTCTCTCTCTCTCTCTATTAATTTATCTACATTTTTTAGTATTACTGCGTAGTATGTTATTACTATATAGTTGAAAAGAAAAACATAAAGTCCGCTAAATATCATAATTTCTGAATTATAATGTTGTGATAGGATCCTTGGAATGGAACCTACTATAGTGATAATATTGTGACGACACTAAATTATGAATTTTTTTTTTTATTTTTATTAATATATTATGACATTGAATTGATGTCACTCTGTAATTTCTTATTATTTATAAATAAATTTTTAAAATTAATACTTTCTCTTGATAATTATCGAAATTATCCATAAAATTTTAAATTACAAAAAAAAATCATATCCGAAATTATACAAACAGCACACAGAAAATTAAGAAACAAAAACATTTTGTAAAAATGTTTTAACTTTTCTTTGTTTTTTTTTTTTAATAATTTTTCTGTCTTCTTAATTATCCTTCTTGATTCGGTTCGATGTCATACGATAGATAATCGAATCTCGGCCAGGATCCATGTACGCTAGCGTATAGCTGATTGCGAACAGAGAGAATGTTAACACTACACCGAACCATAAGATAATATTGAAGATCACTGGATAATCTGCATTATATGCCATAGCAAGGTTTAGATCGGTTGGCTGAAATAAAAATACGATTTGACATTTTAACAAGTTTTTTTGAGAATTTTACAAAATTATTTAAATGCCACCAATTAAGAAAGAAAAAAACAGTACAAAAAAAATCATCTGGTCAGCCGCATAAGATATCCATAAATTGTATCTATTTGATGTCCATTTCATGGAATTCCTTGTATCCGTTTGTTTAGCAATATTTTAGTCGTAAGTCTACAGGATGATCCGATTTCTTAGAAATGTTTAGAAATTCTAATTTTTTTCATAACTCAACTGCACAGAAGTGGAGAAATCTTGGAAAACATATGTATGTACCTCTTTCAACAAAAATATACTTACCAATGGATCTCTAGCATTGCCAGCAGCTCGTCTAGTTCTGTGCAAACTTTCATTATTAGCAACAACACCAACAATAACGTCACCTTTATAACCTTTGTCGGCATTGTTGGACAGTTTCTGGGCAACGGATGAAATCATTTTTAAGGCATCGGTAATAGCCGGCGATGTAAGTGAATGGGTTGCAATTAGCGGAGCAACAGATAAACGAATTTTGATGGCAGTCGGTAATTTCTGCAGTGATGGTAATTTATCGGCCAATTCATTTATAACAGCAATTTGTTCCAAAAATAATTTATCTTCTGAATGTACTTGTGGTTTCAGAGATGATGTGGTTTTGTCGATTTTTGATTTAAATTGACCAAACACGGGAACATATTGTTCAAGCTGAAATTATATAAGAAATAATAATATTCTGTGGGGAGAGCATTAAAAATTAAATATATGTACAATTTCTAATCCTTGACTTAAATCTAAATCGACTGCAACGGAATCATGTTCCTGTACACGGAACATCAACGAATCAAGAGATTCTTCACCATCACTTCCGTCAATATCATAAGTTACGGCTTTGGCACCATCCAAATTAAGTCTATCAATTCCATCAACAATTAGTATAACGGCACCTTTGGCCGGACTAAACGGATCGGCAATATAGAGTCCTGTCCAGTCGGATGGATGAACTACCGAATAACCAATCGATGCAGCAAATACGTCGCCGAGTGACTCAGAATTAATTTCATCGCTCCCCTTAAAAATCAATGATTTTGGATGTTCTAGAATTGATAGTTGACCAGAAGCAGAAACTGTAAATAAAACGGATTCAATTATTTTAGGTCATAATGTGATTGTCTGGATCTGGTGATAGATTTGAAGGACTTTTAAGAAATTTTTTCCAAAATTATCTAAAGTAGGCACTTCTAAGAAATTTTGTGTAGTGTTTTTAATATTTAGGATTTTATCAGGAAAAAGAATCAAAAAGAAAAAGACTAAAAAAAAAAAGTATCGATTACTCAAAATTTAACAGGAAATTTTCATTTTGGTTTTTGAATTATTTCTACTGAGATTTCGGGGTGAAATTATATAACGTAGAATAAAAGTTTTTTTCGGGATTATTTTGCCTATATTTAATTTCACTTACCTGCTACAAAAACAGCAAAAATTATTAAAATATTTTTGAACATCTTGAATCACTTGCGATCATATGATTTTTCTTTCAGTGAATGACATGCGATCATATGATTTTTCTTATTAAATGACAACTACTTCATCGTTTAGCCAACAGAAGAAAATTGATTTTTGCCAATGTTGCCAATAAAGATAATTAAAAATTTAGTGTACGTTCAGTTCTTTGAATATAAAGTAATAGGAAGCGTAGATTATCATTCAACGTGAGGTCGCTCCTTGATTGGGTGAGTAACGTCCCTATGGGTTAAACAAATCTAGTAGCAAACTTAGGGGGAAATAGGAAGAGATATTAACAAGAGATATTCTACGTAAAAGTTAAGACTCTAATAGCGGCCATTTTAATCTTAACTCGTCTTAAGATTCACCTCAAGAACTTAAGAGCGCTAATAACTTAAGAGCCACATTTTTGCCGATCTTAACAGTTAAGAGCGCTAATAACTTGACATTTGTGTATAGTGTTTGCGTCCCCAAACAGTGCAGCCTGGTTAGCATAACTTTTATTAGACATTGTTCATAAGATTATTAGCGCTCTTAACGTAGAATAGGCCTGTTAGTGTTGCTATCATAAATAAATTTTATTAACTAATTTTACAGACTGATAGCTCTGTAGAAGGTCAGTGCATGTGTGAGTGAGGTTTCCAATTAAAGTTATTTAAAAATTAAAATTTCAGTAATCCAACATAACCGATTGTTGTAATAAAAAGCAAAAAAAAAATCCAATTTTATTATTTTAAACTTATTGTCAATTTGACCTACAAATTGTATGCGTACGCAAGCAATTGCATTAGTATTAAGCAAAATTATATGCCGCCGCTATTCGTATATTTTATATGGAACATTGTCACACTCCTTTCTATGATCTAGTACTTTTATTGAAATCAATAAATAAAGAAAGAAATTCTAGTGAATGCGTCCTATTTGTTTTGATTTTGACATTGCCAGCCATTGCAGTTGAAAATTTTTTATTCCTTCAGTAAAAATCCATAAAATGAGATAAAAATAACTAAAAAGCCTAAGTAACATTACAACGATTTTGGTCAATATTAATTTAAAGATCATAAATGTAAGATTTTACTTAATAAAAAACAGTTATTCATTGTTAATAAGTAAGGTTATGTTGTAGCGCAGTTACATACTTCGTTAACTGATCCTAGTCCATGAGTGCGAATAAATTTATAATGGCTGATGAAATGTTTGATTCGAAACAATTAATAAGTGGTGCAGCAATATTACTTTCATTCATAGTTGGCTACAAATACGGAATGCGTGGTTCAGATCCTGAAAAAGCTGCCTCAAATGTTACAGCAAAGACAGAAGCGCAAGCGTCTTCGTTGGTATATTTTTTCATAATTTTATTTTCTTTATTATGACCACCAAAATTCTTATTTCGTAGACATTTTCAGATAATGGTGATTACAAAATGATATTTGTCGTACGAAATGATCTTAAAATGGGCAAAGGCAAAATTGCAGCTCAATGTGGACATGGTGCTGTTGGTGCATATCAAAGTGCATGTTTGAGAGTACCACATATTGTTCGGCAATGGGAAAATAATGGATGTGGTAAGATTGCATTGAAAGTTGAGAGTAAAGAGGAATTGTTTACCATTCGAAAGGCAGCAATTGCCAAAAATTTAAATACATGCATGATACGTGATGCTGGCCGAACGCAAGTTGAACCAAATTCAGTGACAGTGTTAGCCATTGGACCAGCTAAAAATTCCGATATTGATCCTATAACTGGACATTTGAAATTATTGTAAATAATTTTGAAATGTACTTAAATCATGATAAATCCATTTTTGTTGTTTTTCTTTTCTTGTCAATCACTCTGATATAAAAAAAAAGATATGTATCTTAACAAAGTGTTTATTGATCCTTTAAAATGTTGATGGCCTCATTTTGGGGCAAGGTTACACGTAATATATAATTTTTTTTTAATTGGTAAATAAATATAAGAAAATTAAACTTAAAACCATAATCCTCCTCCATCATCATCGTTCTCATTTTCCAAAATGATCTCTTCTTTTTTAATGGTGTTTCCTTGAAAAGGTTCCCCCTCATCACTGTCCGAAATAGCTAAATCATCATCAATTCCAACATCCTAAGGAGACAAAAAAAAATGCTTTAAATCAATTTTGTTCATAATTAAGTCTATACGAAGACAAACCTCATGTTGATTTTCAACATTTTGAAACATCAACAAATTTTCTGGTATTTGCATTAAATCCGATTGCTGAATCAAATGTTGTTGATTGTGTGGCTGTTGCATTGGCTGTTGATATTGTTGCATATGCATTTGTTGATTCATATGATGCTGTATTTGTTGTTGCATTTGATCCATATTTTGATTTGGATTTTGAATAATTTGATTAATTTCGGACATCATCTCTTGTGGATTAATCTGGTGTAAATATTGCTGTTGAATTTCCGGTTCCTTTTCCTGCTTTATTACCGGTAATTTAAGGAAATCGGACGGATCATAATTTGGATCAAGATCCATACCTTCGTCTAAGAAAATAAAAATAAAGAAGAAAATTTGGTATTAAAATTCAATTAAAAAAAAAATTAAAATTATTTTACTGAAGGTACCGTGTTGTGTATAGAAACCAACACCACTTAGTTGAACCATTGCTTCGGCAGCTTGTTGACTTTCATCTTCGCCGTGGCTACCTTTAAAATTAATGAATTTTGTTTTTTGTTTTTTGTAAGAACTTTTCTGGACTTTTCAACCAACAATTTCTTCATAACCAGCATTTTTATACAAAATCATTCTATTGACATTTTAAATATCTTATTCCTAACCAAGTTAATAACTATAAGAGAATTTTTTTTGGGAACCGGAAGCATTTTCAAAAAACTATTAGTTTTATTCCAACAATTGACCATTAAATTATGTATCTTCATTCTAAAGTGGAATCTGAACCAGATACATATCTATCCTCTATATCTACAGCGACATAAACCAACAAAATATTTTCTCTTTCCTCATCATTTAGGAAACTTTTAATGTGCCAAGAGCAGTCCAGACTTATGATCACCAAATATTAATTAAGATTTTCCAAAAAGTGTGTAAACTCAACCATAATTTCATAATCTAAAGTTTTAAGACAACAACAAAATATTTATTTAAGCTAACACACGTAAAATAAATATTAAAAAAATGGTTTATTTAAAGAAATATTTAATGGTCACATTTTAAGAAATATAAAGAAACGAAAATTCGTTATGGTTTAGTAATAAATTGATATAAAATAGTAGCGCAGAGTAGAGAGAGAAAGAGACCAAAAAGACCATTAAATAAGAATTATGTGACAACCTCAAAAGTGGTTTCATAAAATCCAAATTCATAACTTAGAAAATATTCTTAACATTACGAGATTGCATAATGAAACTGTAAAACGACCAGAAATCTTGCTCGATATGAATAAAGCCGAATCATATTAAATATGATCGTCTATGCTAATGTGCTAAAGACATGTCACATATGCAGAAATTATGAATTTTGCATAATTGCAAATCGTTCAGTACAAATGAAACCAGTGGCGTTCCGTAGATGATATAAATCAGTACATATATAAGACTGACGTATGTGATCCATATATCTACCAACAAAACTAGCTCAACTCTCGTTGGAGGAATTTTACTAGTCCTTTTCTTACATAGCTCATCAAATGTCTACTTAGTATTGAGTGAGACCAGAGACTCATCACTTGCTTTATCTAACGCTTCTTTGCCACTGGATGAAACATTTTATTTGGTTGATCGTACATAACGAAGTTCATGACATTTGAATGTCTTCTTCAGTAGTCAGAAAATAGATGCCAATAGAATTATCTGATCAGTACTAAACTTGAAAGAAGACGGCGTTAAAGGGAAAAAACAATTGAAGAGTTTCGACTAAGAAGCAAAAGATCTAGAAAAGCCATGACTCATCCTCGATCATAAATATATATACATATCCAATGTATTATTGCTCGGTTTAAGATTTCCTCTAAACACTAAACCTAAGTTAAATTCCGATGAAGCGGAAAACATATCTCTTCATCTTCTAAAGCTTCTGCACGATAAGATGTACAACTTCGCGAAACAAAGATGGGAAATGTCGAAATCATATGATTTAAGAAAGACCAAATCAAAAAGTTATCAGAATCCAATGCAGAATGGTAGTTATAGTAACATAATGACTGGACACTGCCTGGAAAAGAAACCACCATATAAGATCAATTGAATCAACTATGAACAATGCAGAAACTGTCAGGAACAGGGTAGTAAGGAATCGTTAGAGCACCTACTATGCCCTTGCCCCGCCTTAGCTAGGGGAAGGCACAAGATACTAGGTGACTACATTAGAAAAGGTTTGAAGGAATCATTCTGAAATTCGCAACAGAGATGGGCACGTTTGACATCGACAACTGTGACTCTCTAACTCTTACCAATAGAGGTTTGACATTGAATATAAATGTGAGATAGCTATGGGCCCGTAAGTCATCTATATATGTAAGCAACACCACCCCTAACCTAACCTAACCTAATATGAACTGAAAAATACTATAATTTAGAGGTCGCTCAAATTAAAAAAAGAAACAAAAAGAATTTCGTTCAAATTACCTGGTAAATAATTAATGGGTTGTGCACTTCTAGCCAAACCTTCGCCTTGACCCAAAACAGCAGCGGTACTCTCGAAATCGCCAATCACCTCTTCAAATTCCTCATCGTCGGTAGAGAATTGCAAGTCTGTACGAAATAGTTTTTTCGAGTTAAATAAATGTTTTCTAAAATTAGGTTAATATAAATAAATATTTGACAAGTAGGTGGGGGGTAGTTTGGGTAATTATTAAGGAGGATTCATCGCGGTTCAGTATTAATTTTTGTTTTGTTTGTTAAAAGATTGGCATAAAAGCGAAATAATTTTAGAGAGTAATAATAAGTATCTAGAGCTAGAGATTTAAACCCTAAGAAATGCTTAAATGTTACAAAGCTATGGCTATCTATTAGTATTAAAATATCTACATTCCTCTACATAAATTACGGAATTGTTTCAATATTTACTATTTAGTTATTTAGCTTCCGCCTATATACATATTTCTTATACCAGTTGTGGAAGCAAAAAATTGGATAATCCGAACAGTGTGATCTGAAAACATAAAACTTTTTGGCACAGCGATAGACAAATTCCTTAAGTTACAATGGACAACTTTATGTAGCAATAATCTTCCTTCCCTAAGAAGTTACAGGTTGATTAAATTGGCAATTATTGTTTTTTTTAAATTGGACCATTTCCCAAAAATGTATGGAAAAACCACACATCGTAACCGACTTTTAAAAGTAAAGATAAAAAAAGATGTCCATAAAGTTCTACAAAATATTTATTGGAAATACAATTTAGGCTGGGACTGGAATTTTTATTTGGTTATCTTTTGCCTAGTCCTTGCTGCAGGTACATAGTACAAAGTATATCCATTGCCAACTTTCTAGTAATTTGTACAATAAATATGTGCACTGTGCAGATGTCCACTGTGAACATCAAAACAACTGAAAAACGATCGGTCCATAAATTTGCCATTCAAACCAATAAGCCTAAAAATTATTGTTGTTATGGTCATGTGTGTAACGGAATAAATTAAATTTTAGTCCCAAGAAATTATTTGCGGTCCACAAAAAACAACAACAAAAGATGACCAATTTCCATCAATTTCTAAAAGTCGGATTAAACTGAATATAAGCGGATGTAAGTCCGATCGCGAATGTTCCATTTCTGAAAATGATTATTTCGTTGTTAAAGAAGAAAAATATTTGTTCTGTAATATTTGACGACCACACCATTAATAAAATAAAATTTGCAGCATGCATTCGGAGTTCTATGAACATGTAATTTACTAATAATGCTTAAAGTGCGCTAATTAATGTACCGAAACACTTCAAGAGTAAAAATTCTTCTTACTTAAAGAAAGAATCAAGTTCGAAGTATTAGTTTACTAATTCAGCATAAATGTATAAGTATACAGGGTGAGTCTGAAGTAGCAGGGTCAAAATATAAGACCAAAAATGGTATGGTTGGATGTGAGTAATTTATCAACAGTTTAGGATAGAAAAATTATTATACAAATACACAGAGTGATTTAGAATAAAAAAAAACACACACACACACACATCAAATCTTTCCATCTACAAAACAGTTGATATTTCACTCGCCCCACCATATATATAGACACAACACCACTTATCGTCTCACGGTCTCACCTCACCCCCGTACATATATTATTTGAAAAAAATTATATTACAAAGATTTTTTAAAAAAAGCACCACAATTCTTACCTTCCTCCAAGTAGGAGTTTTGCGTATTACTGAAATTTGAGTAAAGGCTGTCCTTTCTGGGACGACCCCGACCACGTTTCATGCTCCAAAATTTAGCTAAAAATAAAATTTAAGTACCACTATAAATGTGGTAAGATCATGCATTACGAACTACAAGAAAATAAAAAAATTTAAAAAAAAAAAATTCTTTTTTGTTTTTTTTTTTTTTTTTGAAAAAGCAAAGTTGTAAAGTTGTGGATTTCTATTTTGTCTATTTTTTAAGTTAAAATCCATTAAAAAAAAGAAAAAAAAGAATCGAGAACATGCAAAAACTAAGAATATTGTTATGAATAAGATGTTAACAAAAAAAGCTGAGTTTATTCCTCAATCGTGATCGCCATTTTTTTTTATTAAAAATTCTTCTGACATTCAAATAAACTCAACTTCTTAATTCAAAATACGAGAGTATTATGATAATCGATGAAAATCTAAATGATTTTTGTTTTTCCAAAAAAAAAAAAATGTACAAGAAAAAGACAAATTTCCATTCACCAATACAACTACAAAATATAAAATTTCGACAATTTTAATTTGCAACTTTAAGCCAATTAAAAAAAAGCATTGTGTGACTTTATATAGGAGAATATTATACACATCAACCCGTTGCGCTTACCATCCTCAAGATTGTCACGATTCTTACGTGGTCTACCACGGCCACGTTTAATTTCGGGTAATGCCGGAATAATTGGTGGCCCACTGAATTTCTGCGATGAAGTCGATGCCGATGACAGTGGACGTTCCGTTCCTTCGACATCCACAAAATCATTGTCTGGCGAACTATTTCGACTTGATATCTATGGATGGATGTGTGGAAAAAAAACAAAAATGGTTAGAATATTTTTGTCTTAATTTGAAAAGCGTCACCTGTCGCTGTAAATCTTCATGTTCATGTTCGTCGTCGACCCATGTTTCGTCTAGATCTGCTTCATTTTTAGCACGTTCCTGAACTAAAGCAATGTTTCGTTCCAAATGGGCACAGTGTTCGCTAAACTAAATTTCAACAATAATCTTAGATCCTTCATTTTACTCATAATTTTAATTTAAATCTATATTTCTGACTGCATCCCAATCCCACATCAAAATTCACGCTGCATCATGGCCAAAGTATCAAATTTAAAAAAAAAAGATAAAACAAATCTTACCTCATCCAATGCTTTCTTTGAAAAATCTACCAACATCTTAGCCTGATCGGTAAACGTCGATGTATTACCATTGTACTGCTCACAATTATTTGCAATTAGCTCAACATCAGCTACAAATTCTGCACGCGAATGATATTTGTGTGCTAAAAATAACAAAATGTGGTGTAATCTTCATCAAACACAACATTTTTCAATCAAGGTGCGCAATTCACTTACCAGCAACTTTCTTTGAAATGGTCTCCAAATCCATTGGTCGTCTAATCACTGTATAATAATCTTTCACCTGTTTCTTATTAACCGGTTTTAAGAATGGCCAACTTTCGGGCATTATTTTTAATTTGCCATTAATTAGCTTCTCAAATATAAACGACAAAGCCACTTGATCATCATCGTCCAACAATGGATTAATGGCTTTCTCTAAGCGCATCAGTCGTTCTTCACGTTCGGCCAAACGATCAACACATTTCTGAAGCATTCGCTGTGCGGCAACAGTTAATGAACTTTTTGTTCCATTGTAGACATTTGAATTTTCGACAATTTGATTGACATCCGCCAAAAATTCTTCACGACTTTGGTATTTCTTTTGACGCAAATTTTCCCTAATACTTTGCAAATCCATTGGTCTCTGAACGATTCGATAGTAATCTGGGACCAGCTGTAATGATATTAAACATTTTGTTCTGTTCTGTTATCACATCACTATACTGCTTTCTGCTTACCTTAGCGTTAACAGGAAACAAAAATGGCTGAACATCAGGCATATCTCTCATCTCATTTAAAATTTGTTCTAAAATCGATGACATTACAACAACTGGATCGGTTCGTCGACGATTTGCTGGCTTATTGTGCTTCTTGAGATAATCGCAGTGAACATCTGTACCGACACGACGTCGTTTTCGACTAACTGCATCTTTGGGCACTTTCAACAGAAGCGTTCTTCGCTTAACATCCTCATGTCGTTTCAATAGTTTTCCACTCAGTTTCACTTTGGTTCCATCGACATTCACCAAATCTTCATCGTCGGCATTCAGTTCCTTTTCAATTTCTTCTTCTTGTTCCTCCGTTAGTGCTACGGTTAACGAAGGTGTCGGCATAGTTCCCGTATACAAGGGACATGCCTTATTGGTACGCATATGACCAACTTGACCACAGGCACCACATTTTAATTTCAGATCTGGTTTCAATTTAATTTTCCTTCGGGATGGACTAATATCTTTGCTGGTAGACGGAGTATTTGGTGTGCCTGGTGTATGACTGATACTACCTTTTGAGCTGCCACTATGCGGATCGGCTAAAGTCATATGACTTCCAGGTGTATGCAAGTGATTTTGAGAAAGTTGTTGTCCCACTTTTTCTTGATTACGTTTGATGCGACGTAATTGTTCCTAATGGACATTGAGTTTCTCAACCTGAATTCTTAAGATGATTTATAAATTACCTGTATACGCCTTTTTTCTCGTTTCATCTCTTCCTTCTGTGCTTCATCAAGTGTGGCAAATTGTTTTATAAAGGCATCGTCTTTAGTACTGCGAATCTTTACATAGGCGTCTATTACTTGGGGTCTAAGACAATTAATTAATGAAAAAAAAAACAAAAACATATATTCGACCTTCAACATCAACACAAAATTACCTTCTGACTATTTCAGCACGTGTATAATCCTTTCCTTCGTTATTCTTAAAAGTTCGAGTAATTTTCAAAATTCTACCCGGTTGCAAATGACTTGGAACTGCTTGCTGGTCATCATCCTTCTTTTTGCCACCTTTCGGTGCACCTTCACGTTCCTCCATGATTTTCTTAAGTAATTCTTGTCGTTCTTGTTCTTCTCGTTCAAGCGACAATTGCGTTGATGTCTTTTTGTTTGCCAGCATATTTTCCAAATTTTTTCCCAACTCTTCCAAATCAGATTCTTCAGATGCCGTTGATTCACCTTCGTCTGTTGACAAAACCTCAGAACTTGCCAATACACGATTTTGAAGATCAAAAATACGTTGGCATTCCTCTTTGTATCGTTCCTGATGTTCGGCAATAGAAAATCGATTACCTCTGGAAAATTTATCCATTCCCTCTTCGCCAGCTTTAGCTTTTTCCGTTGATAGCGTTCGCACAACGTCTATAACTTCCCATCGAGACAATTTCTTTATTTCCTCTTCGGGCACTTGAAATTTACGTAGCAAAGCTTTGGCATTGTTCAATGAAAGTCGACGTAAATCGGCATCGGTTCCAGTAACTGTTCTCTTTGGCTGTGATTCCTGTTCCTCCTTTGTTTGCGTTGGTTTATTCGGAATTCGGACATACGAAAATCCTTCACCACATCCGGTCGGATCAGCGGGACCAGTTAGCTGCAGTAAACATTTACCACGCATTGCCTGTATATAGGCTCGAGTTGTGTTCCATGGAGCTACCTTAACTTCATCGTCCATTTTTAATTGCATTTCTTCATCGTCATCATCTTGTTGGGCGAAAATAAATTTCTCTCCATATCCAGCATCTTTTAAACGTTGCTCAGCAGCGATCATACTGAAATAGGCACAGCACTGTTCGGGCGATACCATAGCACGAATTTCCTCTTCGGACGGTAGTCGAAATTCTGGTTTAATAACCCACCAATTCGAATCCATTCCGGTTCGTTTGAAATCGGCACATTGTTTAAGTCGTTTTCGTATGCTACTTTCTGAATGTCCTGGGAAAGCTTTTTTAATGTCATCCATACGAATTCGGCGAGGCATATCTCGACTTTTCCAAAACAGGCGATATATGAATACCTAAGCGGAACAGTTCGATTCAAAATATTAGGATATTTGTGGCATGGATGATGTCACTTACTTGTAGAAAATCTCGTACAAAATTGTTGGCACGTTTCGAATTGGGACCGGGTACTTCATACAGTGGGCATTCTTGGCCGGCCGTAAAAATAGATTCAATTTCACGTACAAAATAATTGTTTCTGAAAAATATAAAGAATTACTATGTGGTGTAATATGATTTAGATCAAAAGTGCTATTACATGATGACAAACAAATAAAAATGCTTTGAATCACTAAGAATTCACCTTAATTCTAAGATTCACCTAAAGAAGTTGACCAAAAAATATGCAAAGGGGAAAAACTCTCCACTCCTCCTTACATGGAGGTGTAATTCCCCGATACACTTATTTTGTCAAGGTAATCCTGCTTTAAATAAAAGACCTCACGAAGGGGACTAAAGCAAAAAAAAAACGGCAGGAGCAGTAGGTTCCCTTCATATCTATCAACACTTTTTTCAAGCTTTCGAGCATAGAATCTTTGCCCTAAATATAAAATATCGATGGCTCGAACCTTTATTCCTTCATCAGGGGTCCTTCATATCGACTGTTTTTTTTGGAAAATTTCAAAATAATCGTTAAGATTTCTTTATCTACCACAGATTAGGTTAGGAAACAGTAATTTTGAATGCGCATCACCAGCTTTCTTTACTTGGGAGCTGAAGTTGAATGCTACTTTTCGATGGAAATCAAGTGTCGTATATAACTCGACAATAAAAATAAAACAAATCCGGCCTAAATTGCGGAACTCTACCGAACTCTAGTTACTTACGACCCTGAGATCTGACCAGAGTCAGCTGGTTTCTTTTGAGCGGAAAATTCATTGGGAAATCTGCGAACAAATTGGAAACGACAAGGATTATATGGGCGGCTAACAGAACACAACAAAACTTTATTGCAACATGGTGCCTCTAATAAATGACTCAAGATTCTATTTCGTTTTATAAATTGATTTGTCATATAATTTCCTTCTGGATTCCTCTTTTCGACTGTTGGAGCTCATTAATTTTTCATTTACAAAACAACAAATCTTTCTTAAATTGTTTACATAAATTCTTTTCATATAAATATCCAAAGTACCCTCTTTTAAGACTCATTAAATTATTTAAGATAATTGTAAACAAAAATTAAATCTTAAAACATTTCTTAGTAATAAACAAAGCGTAACACAAATGAAATTTCATAAATTATAAGTGAACGACTATTTTTTAAGTCAAATGGTCTCTTCCTGTCTAATAAACTATGGAAGAAGAATCAAATATTATTTTTTAAATAAACAAAAACAAAGAATTCCGTTTTAAGACAATTTAAATTTAAACAGTCAGATGAAGAATAGTTACAAAATGTGGTTGTGGTTGGAATGTAGTAGATATGACAGACCAATTTTGCGTTTGAACCATTATTTGTGTATATTTAAGTGTACAGACTGTTGATATAAGATTATTTGTTGGTTTTATTTGACTCCCTTTAATAATTTAATTCGTACAAATAGAGAAGAAGAAGAAGAAGAAGAAGAAGAAGAAGAATACAACATATGACCAATTAGATAAGTTATTTAGAAAAATTGTAGAGATTAGACATTTCAGAATTGTTTGTGACTTCCCAAATAAAGTAAAATCTAGATACGATCTCACAAAGTCAGACGATCATCATACAATCTTTGAAGAGTGACTTTAAATTTTCTAATTAATTAACGAAATAATTAATTTTTATTTTCAAATTGAAAAGACGGAACCATTTAATTTGTGATTTGCGACTTACCTTGTGCGTATAAGTAGAAAATCCGACGAATGAACACAATGTGCGTAAATCGGCGTTCTGTACATATTATTTTCAACGGCTTGAATACATTGGCCTGGATGTAAAATGCCCAAAAATGGACTTGTATGTGCATAGGCCGTTTCACCATATCGAAATTCTGGCGGACCAGAATCTTTCGAAGCTTTTCTTTTATAGTAATTTTTAATTTTCGAGCACATTCCAACCTAATAGAGAGAGAGAAAAATTCCACAAAAATTTATTATTTTTGAAATAGAAAAAAATCATTTATTAGAACTCACTTGATTCATTAGCGGTGGATGCTCTTCGCAGAACTCAACCAATATTATTTCACCATCTTTGCCGCTCAAATCTTCTGGATTGCGCATGAAAAACACATCACCACCACCGGAGGCAATTCTTTCCAATTCTCTTTGCTTAAAAAAAAATGGAATTTAGTAATTTTATAATTATTTTTTGGATATTCTTAATATACTCGAGCTTTTTTCTTAATATGTTTGACAAGTGGCAATACGGAATGGGCATCTGTACCAGCCACAGCTCCATGTGAATATTTTTTCATTGCCGGCCGATGGAAGGCACGCAATTTTATCGGACCCATATGGGTTGGAATAAATGGTGCTCGTAGCTCGACAACCGGTGTAGAATGTTGTATTAAATTGCCTCCGCCAACTTTAAGTCGCATCGTGCTCTCAGATGATTTAGCCATATAGAATCTAAGAGAACATTAATTATTATAAGACGAAAAAAATTCCAAACAAAAAACATACAAATCGTTAGATATATTAAATGGATCTCGGTCGGGACTTTTTGGTGGCGGTGGTGGTGTATCCTCAGCCAAAACATTTATGACACCAGCCTTTCCCAAAAGGATTTTCGATTTTTTAACATGAGGATGTGGTATTTTTACTTTTGGCGGTGGTCTTGTGTTTTTAATTACCTAAATGACAATTTTGCTTAGTAACAAAATCACGGCGCCTAACTAAAAATGTACCTTTGACGGATCTATATCGTCCGGAATACCCAAAATTATATTTTCATCATTTGGATCCAATGTAAGAACTTTTGGTTTTGGTATTTTTACCATTGCTTCGGCATCCCAAATTACTTCGTCTTCCCATTTGCTGTACACTAATTCTTCATTTTCAACAGGGAATATACTGTACCAGGTGTCATCAGTTTCCTCTTGTTTCTGTATATATTGCGAAGCTTTTGAACTTTTCCCCTGAACTGGCGGATTTGGCAGTGCTTTTGTGCCGGCCACAACCGGTGTATTTGGTAACCCTTTACCAGGTTGACTGAATGCTCCAGCCGTTCGTGAACCACTCGATGGTAACCAACCGGCTGCATTAGTTTTGGAATTTAATTTTTGCATTACTTTATGCTTAATATCATTGCCGTCCCATACAACATCATCTTCCCAGTGTAATTGTGACACCATCAAATATGCATCATCCGGTATTTGTTCACCCTTAATAACAATTTCCTCTTCCTCCGTTTTGTCTCTCAATTTAAATCCGTAATTAAATCCTTCACCAGAATCGGCCACTTCCAGCATATCATACCATACTTGAGCCGGACCAAATCGCCAATCGGCAATTTTTGGTTTTTGATCGCCAGATTCATTGTTTTCGGGTGCTTTTTCTTTGGTATCATCTGAAACGGCTTCCAGTAATTTTTCCTCATCATCCACAGCAAGCATAGTTTTAGCTGGTTCTGGTCCATAATGAATGCCAAAACCTTTAGTTTTACATTCTACACGTTCATCTGATTCACTAGTAGAATCGGATCCATCTCGATGCTAAAAAATCAAATATTTTTATTTAATAGTTTCGTTCAACAATATCTAGCCCAGAAACTCACTTTTCCCGAACAATCTCTCGAATGTTTTCGTCTATTTCGTCGTTTTTTTACGCTTCTCCATATTTGTGGCAAACTCGATGGTTTGCCCGGTCCAAAAAGGCGAGAAAATCGCAAAACCTTATCGGGACGAAAGTCCGGGAACAAATCACGAACATCTACATTTGCATATTTTGATGGTAACATTGCAGCCAGTGGTGTTTCTAATTTTTTTTCAGATGGTTTTTCAACTTTCATTTCGTCTTCGATCAATTCGTTTTTTACTGGTTCATGACTAAAATAGGAAAATATAAGACTTCCGTCGGATCTGATCAGTTTATATTTAATACCTTTGTTGTTGTTGTTTTATTGGTAGACTGGGTGGAGGCATAAGTTCTTTGTCATTTGATTGACCAAAATTAGCTAAAAAATATTTTTAATGAAAATCTAGTGTAAGACAAGAAGGAATACTTTAAAAATTACTCTGTAAATGATTGTCAGTCACTTCTGATGGTGTTGCAGTATTCATTGTAGACTTTAATTCATGATAGCTCGCATCGGCAGTGACCTTATTCACTGGTATTGCATCCTCAATATCATCATAATCGGTATTATTTGATGATTGTGGTTTTTGCGTTGGCTAAAATAAATTTCTTTCCTTTGTTAAATTATCTGTTTAGTATGTGGATTGTACATACCTGCATTAGGGTCTGTAAATCTTCAGCCAATTCATTGATATCAGAATAGTCAATTGCATTATCCGATTTACGATCGTAATCATCATCAGACTCTGTTTCGGTATTTAAATTTGAATTCGGTTCACTGTCAGAATACTCGGTGGGATTTTCTTCCTGGATTACTTCACGCAATATTGAATTAAGTCCGAACCTGTTGATTTTGTAATTAAAAAAGAAACGGTGGTAATTTGGACCTTAGAATCAAGAAATTTAGAGTTTGTCCAACTACTTACCTGGCTAACGAGCTAAGATGTTTCTTGGATTCAAGATCAAAAATGTCATCTTCAAGCCTTCCATCCGAATCAATATTACCAAATAGAAATCCGGTAAGATCAACTTCGTTTTCATTATCATTTTCATTATCGTTATCGATTTCGTTGTCGCTCTCCATATCCATATTTAATTATTTGTTTTTTTTTTTGATATGGTCAGCCACTCAGAAGTCTCATGAAATCGATGGCAACAATGATTTTTTCCTTTTTGCAATCGGGTCTTAACCAAACTTTTAATGTATTTCACAATGTTACAGAAAAACACAATTAAAAATAATTACTAGATATATTACATCCAAACAACATTTTCTTCTATTAGTTAGAGACTAAAATTTATATCTGGATTTCTGATGGCGAGCAAATGATATTTTCACGGACACGACAAACATTCAAATGGCATTCTTAACATATGTGACATTTCTTTTATATGGCACAGCATCAACAGTGGTGTAGCTAATTAAGTATTCTTTATTGTTAATAATTAAACTTTTATCACAAGACTGAACGTTCTTTTCGTTTTTAAAGCGAGTTAAATAATAACTAATGGAAATACACCTTCATTGTATTAAAAAAAAAATGGTAGTTGACATTTTATTTTTTGGGTTGTGGCTGCATTGATTTTTGACAGTTCGTTCAAAAATATATATATATAATGCTCAACCGCTTCTAATTTTGATTACAAATTTTGTTAATTTTAAAGTTTCAACAGGAAAAATGAACCAAAACATAGATACAATTCGAAATACATTAAATACTTTAATAGCCAGACATTATAGTTTGCTTTATAAATTCAATTTAGAGGCGAAAACGTTCAATAATACATTACAGGAATATGGTAATCTACCTACATAAATATAAACTTTACAATTTAAATTTAGTAGTTTTATGCTATAAGAGTTTGTAATTATAAATCATAAATTGCTATATCGCTAACCTCGTACCACTACATAATTGACTATAACGACTGTTAATATAATTTTTGTATTTGGAAAAATTGCTTTATTAGCCAGGCTTTATGTTTTTCGTTCTCTGTTCGTTTGATCCGTCATTCAATAATAATTTGTTTTCCTTTATAGAGTTGCTAAGAGAATACGTATTATCAAAAACGCAGTCAATAGCTACCGCCAAAGAAATTGATAATAGAAATCTAGATTCTATACGACAACTACAAGAATTATGTGAAGAAAAAACAGTTGAATTTGTAAGTACATTTTTAATTCCATTTTTTCATTTTATCCTGCTTATCAAAAACTATTTCAACCTGAAATTCTACTAGCTCTAATTGCTAGTACCTTGAGATTCAAGTTTAAGTTTAATTTTCATCACTCAGTTAATTAATATCTTGAATGTTCCAGACTTTCGTAAGGATTATAATTGCTAAATGGTCCTTGCTCTATATATTTTCATTCCCATTTATCCTTGTGAAGCAACCAAATAAAATGATGATAATGATCTCCGTACTGACATTTGTCTTTTTTTTAAAAATATATTTATACAAAATTACAGATAAAATTAAAACATAAATTAAGAAAAGCGACAATCAAAAACCAAAAATTACGTAAAGAAATCGAAAAAAATTTTAATATATCTGAAGAGGACAGACTTATTTCCAGTAAACAACAGTAAGTAAACTACCGCATCATTTTGCATAAAAAAATATTTCGATTACTAATCATTTAATTGCAGGTTCAAACTGTATTTTTTGCAAAAACTTTTAAACGTATTTTTTGCAAAAGCTTCAACTAAGAACACCATTCGAGGATTTGGCTACAATGAATTACAAAAACAAGTGATTCCCTTTGAACTGTACAAAGAAGAGATTAATGATAGCGAAACAGAAGAGAAACTATGGAATATATCGGCGAACGGTAGTAATTATCTGGAAGAGTATAGAAAATTATTCTTGGAATCATTAGATAGAAGTGGAGGGGACAATGAAAATCCAATATCATCGATAATTATTTTAAGTGATTCAACCGTCCTATAATATATAAAATTCAATGAGAAATTTTAGATTTAATGCCCAATCTATTTTGTACAGTTTTGATTTTATTTTATTGATAATTTTAATTTTTGATTTATATTTCTATGTCTCCCGCGCGATAAGATTTCACGTAAATATATTTTAGGGAAAATAGATTTTTATTTATTACCATAAGACTTGCAGTAACAACAACAACAATATATTTGGTGTAGCTAATGTTCAATAATTGAACCAACAAAATAGAGATACAAATCGAATTGTATAAGAATTGATTTAAGTGTGCCGCAGGGATCTGTGTAAATGATATTGGAATTGTAATTTAAATTTGCGCATAGATATTGCTCAAAAAATTTATTCGGATAAAATAAATTAATAGTAAGATACTGAGAATGAGAAGAACATTTTCTTTAGCTAGAATTAATTCTGGATCGCATTGATTAAAAAAGGTATGGTCAATTTTCTGAATATTTTAATGTAACTACTGCTATTGTACTTATTAGGTTACACATAGAAAACAAAAATATTAAGTTAGGACTGCTGGATAGACAAATGCCTAAGCGGAGTTTATCTACTGAAAAGTAAACAACAAGTGAGTACAATTTGTATTATTAATTATTAAGAATATACGATTTATGAAGACAATTTCCATCTTAATTCAATCTCAATATCATCTTTATTGGTCAATTAGCTGCTATCTGTGATATGAAAATGAGAATGAAGGCCCGGAGCACTTTTAATAATATTGATCAGTCAGATTGGACAAATTTCATTGCAGAGATGATTCATCCCCATTTTGTTTGTTGTCATAGTGTTAGATCTAGCTAAATAGACCTTATACCATCGCTGCTTAGCCTGTATCCTTAGAACTTCAAAAAAATCATTCCAAGGCTAACCAGTAGTGGCAATATTTTGTTATTATTTTTTCAAACGCTCTACTTTCTAGTTCTAGTGAATTCACATTTCACAAGCTTTGTCCTAAAATTTCTTCAATCTGCTTTTAAGAATTACTATAAGGATGATTGTGTCTCATAAAAAAATCATATCATATGAAAGCCCCCCCCCTCCCCGGGAACAGGTAAAAACTAGGATAATACACAGCCCAAGATGTATATATATAAAAAAAAACTATGTTCTGTTCAATTCATTGGCACACGGTCAAGCAAAGTGCATTTATTTTTGTGATCTATCGTAAATTGTTCTTGTCGTATTATCTGAAACCCTTTCAATCCTAGTCCGATAATTATTGTTGGATGACTGGATCACGTTTAGAATTTACTGTTCAATGTGACTTTTAGGATCGTTTTCTGTTCACATATGTAGCAGAGTACTGATATTTTAGTAAATACTGGTAGTAAAAGAAGCATAAACGGCAATAGCTGATTTGTATTTGTCTGATTTTGATGATGGTGATTCCTTAATCAGCAAGGTTATTTTCGGGGTAGAAGCGAATTTTAATTACAATTTCACACCTTTGTTGATTCCATAGTGAAATAAAATAATTTTCATTGGATAAAATTTGTTCAACCCGTGTAAACCACAATTGATTGAATACCTGACTGATAATAGCAGACACAATATTGATATTGTCGATTCTACACGTTGCTATAAAAATATTATTCGAAACTATTTCTAATACTTGCATTTACTCATATTTGAGTATGTTTATCGTACAAATCTTACAAACACACATGGCTCAATGTATTTAAATGGTTTTTTTTAATATTCTTTTTTTACTTCCATTCATTTCTAGAGAAGTGTTTTTTTTTCTTTTAAATCAATGCAAGCATCATTTAGGAGGCATAAGAAAAAAATTCATCTTATGTTGTTCTTTGATAAATGTAAACTCAATTCGATAATGTAAATGTAAATGTATTTTGATATTGGAAAAAGACTTGATGAGACCATTGCCAGAGACGCTTTTTTTTTAATTCATTTTTTGTTTCACAAATCGTTTGTGTTCTTCTTCCTCTTTCAATACACATTTAAATTCTATTTATGTAATCTCTTCGTTTTCTATATGGATGGATAGTCTGACGACGAACGGTGGGATTTCTATATAGTGTTGTTTTACACCACGTGAAATTGTTTTAATTTAAGTCAGTCAGTCAACCGCGCGGATGGATAGTTTGTAAAGCTGCCAAAGCAACTTCACTATATACTCGTAGATTTAATTGTCGATTGTGTTTATATAAAAAAAAATAAATAAATTCAATTTGTGTCATTGTAGTAAAAATAGCATTTGCATTGTGTTTTGTATTCGATAAGAAGAGGTGTGCAGGAATTTAAAAAAATATAGAAAAGAAGAACGAAAAGTTTATATAGAGAGTGGCTACGTGTGTGACCCGCATCCAAACGATAAAAGTAATTCGTTTTTTTGTTATATTTGTTCATTGATAACAAATTTTTAAGATAATAAATAAAGAAAATTTATAAAAATGAATTTTAAGTAAAAAAAATTATGTTTCGATCATCTGCGTCTAATAAATTAAATTAATATTTATGCTAATCCATGTAGCTAACTTTTAACATTAACTAATAGTTTCTTCTATTTTATTAAAAATAGAATCAGACAACATAAAGTATCATGTTCCATGTTTATAGCGTCGAGTTTATTTATTTTATTTCGTTTCAAAAAAAAAAAAAAACTTGAATATTTAAATTATTTTTTTTTTTTATAAATAAATGTGATGTTGAATATAAACGAGGTTATTGGAAACTATTTAACAAATAAAAAGTAGGTAAATTATTAAACCTAATCTACTGCGCCACAAATTATTACGAAAATTTTTAGGTATTTTTGATTTTCAAATTGTCACCATATCATAAATTAATGGGATTGTGATTTTTGAAATACAAAATTTATGTTACGATCAAAAATAACGATTATCGGATTTAAATGCTCCTTTTTTAAATCCCAAGAAAAATCTGTCGGTTGAGTTTGGTCACGCCACACCAATATGATGATGATCAGATCAAAATTTTCTAAATTGAGGTGTTCCATCTAGTCTAGAGAATTATTAAAAACACTAAAAATTTTGTATTTGTGGTATTTTTCAATATGGACATAAATTAATTATGCTTCGGTTTTCATTGCGAAGGCTTCTTCAATCACTTTAAATATTTTTCAAATTAAATAACAAAACAGTAATCGGAATATATTAGGAGTGAAGCGAGCAACATTTTTTTTCATTTATGAGTATGTCTAAAGTGTAATTGTTTTTAAAAATAGTTAAAAATGATATTTTTTTTTCTTGGGAATTTAATGATTAATGAGATATTTTTTGTACCCCATTTAATATTTTTAAATTATGGTGTTTTGAGAAAAATGGGACATAAAAATATTAAATGGGGATGGGGCGGATATAAATAGTTTAAAATTCGTTTATTAATTAAAATACAGTTAAAAATTGTCTCAGCTAAGCCGAAGTTAGGTTACATTAGCAATTATTGTAAATTTGTAGTTTTGTTGTAAAAAAAACAATAAACGCTAGGTAACAATTTTTACGAAAATGTGTAAGATCTTAGCTCCAAAAACAAGACCACATTCATCACCAATTTATTTGGAACTTTCGTAGCTTTTATTATAAATCCGTACGCTTTGTAATTGGAAGTGCTATAGCAAATGGTACGCAAAAATTCAATTCGAAATACAGATTCAAGAAGTGAAAATAAATCTTGGAATTGGCCATAATCGTCGTTTACTTTTGTTGGACATCCTGTAGATTAGATATTATATCTATTATACTATATATCTGGTTTACAATCTCTCCGGTACGCTGTGAATCATGTTTAGGAAATCAATCAATTCATTTTGGAGGCCCTTCGTGATTTCCCTCGGTCCCTGATGTATGCTGTGGGCTAGTGCTTAACATTCACAAAGGATGTGTTCGGCAGTCTCTTCTTCAATCTGGCTTCCTGTAATGTGTACTTAAATGAAAATTTCCACAAAAATAAATCTAAATAGTTCTACTATCCTATAGGTAGGTATAGATTTGCACAAACTCGGGACGCCACTGATTGAAATTAATGTTTGTACACTACTACGGAACAACAGTCTCATCATTCGGTATTTATGTGTAGTATTAATAAAACAAAAAATTAAAGATTGACAGACCTTTTTGTTTATCTTTATAGTTTACATTTATACAAACAATAAATTTTAATTTTACGAGATTAAGCATACACAGGCTACCGGCGCACATTTATAGTTCAAATATACACACGAGTTTTGTTTAAATATTATTTTATTTGTTTTGCTTTTGTGTGTTGATAAAAAAATATTGCTCAGGTAACATTATTAGCAAAGCTTTTTTAGTACATAGACTTCAGTATAGTTTTGTACGATAATTCATAGAAAAAACTTAAAAATATATAGCCGACATACATAGTCTATGAAAGAGAGTGTGTAGTTTTAGATTAAGACCAGCATCTTATTGTAGAACTAAAATTGAAAATATTTTTATTCTGCTATAACTGCTTTTAGCATGTTGTACGAAATTTTCCAGTTATTTCTTTTTCCAGTGGAGTAGTAACAGAAAATTTATTGCATAGGATACTCCAACACATTTAATTAGTTCATTTATGGTCAAATCATAGGCAAAAAAAAAGGAAAATTGGAAAAACTAACTCGAGAATTAACTTAAGGGCACCATTTTAAAAGGATAGCTCAGCTATAGTTAATAATTAAATGAAAAGCCGTAGAAAAAAAAGGATATGCCAGTTCAATTGACATTGTAATACCACCCTATGGAAGTTTTATATTTTAAAATATAATAAAAATAAAAATTAAGTAAATTGAAAACAAAATACATAAAAATGATAAAAAATTGTTAAAAATTGTTGGTTTTTAATAATAATTTTATAGCAAAATTAATTAGACACCGCATCTTCCCGTTATTGTTTCAAAATGATATTTTTTTCTACAGTAAATACTACAAACATGATATCAAAGTTATAATATCCATTGAATCTTTGCCCATAGGAGTATAAACCAGTAAAGAAGTAAAAATTGGCTACGCCGATTATAATATACCCGTATGAGTACTTGTTTATTATTTACA
>JANSTT010007847.1:0-26884 GCA_026745375.1 Platyura marginata
ATAACTATAATATAGTATGTAGATTGTAGATGTCTATCTATATATAGACATAGAGACGACTAGATGTTTGTTCATATTCAGTCTTCTCATCATCAGCAGATTTCTCTTCCCCTATATCCAATATCCAATAATGGACGAAATTGATTTGACTTTTTATTGTTATGTTGTCGTTAATTAAATTAAGGGTAAAAAGATATTCCATTCATTGCCAAAAAAAAAAACTCCTTTTTTTATTATTACCCTACCTTCCTACCTACAACCTAAAATTTTACGATGTCAATAATGTCTCTAGCTCCCGTTTTCCCATAATTCGTATGCACCACAGTTAGTGCATTGCCCGTAACAAATACACAGCACGCTAAGCACTTGAAGCGTTATTAACAATGCAGCAAGAGCATAAAAATTCAGGTCACATATGCAACAGCAGCAGTTTGCTGAGTTTAAATTTTTCACAGGATTTTTCTTCTTTTCCCTCAATGAAAAGAAAGAACAAACCAAACAAAATAAAATTAAAAAAAATCCCCAGAACTTTGCTTTATTAAATTTAATCTGATGTATACATACATATGTATGTATGTATGTATGTACGTACATATGTGTATATGTGTGTAGGTCGGAATGATGTCTATCTGCGGAATTAATTAGCCCCGTTTAAAGTTTTACACGCAGAAAATAAAAAAAAATAAAAAACCGGGGGTGCGTTTCATTTTGTGTATACAACCGAAACCAAGGATATCTTATATACATCAACGCATCAACGCTTAGGTATTTTTAATATCCGTTTTTACGGTTGATATGGGTTCGTGGTACATCAAATTCCGGAAGTTTTATTAAAAATGAAATTGATGTGTCAAAGGCGAATGTTGGAGGCACAAAAAAAAATCGTTGCGTATACAGGTTAAGTGTTAGAGGCACGATAAAAGCTAATCGTGATTAACCCAGAAGCCACTTGTTGTTAAGTGAAAAAGAAAGATTAGAGACGAATTGGATTTATTGTGATGGAAAATTTGATGCAATTTCTCTTGGCAAAATATAGGTAAAGTGGTAAAGTGATTTGTGTTTAACAACAGTATAGGATGAACTTATCCTTTTATAAAAGTGCGATGCAAACTAATTGCAAACTAAGTGCTTTGTATCCAATATTGTCGGAAATTATATTATACGTTCCTAAGCATTACTAAGATCGAGCATTTTGTTACCTTTTTGATCTCACACAGCCCCAATAAATAGAAACGAAAGTAATAAATTCATAAATTTTAGATTGTTAGTGGAACTTTTCTGACATTTCTTTGCATTCCAAACGCAATTTGTGATTTTCTGGATTTGACTTATTCCATATATTAAATTTTGAACCTCTCATTCTTGTTACTGCGTAATTAATTTTAGGCAGACTGATTTTTATGGTGAGGGAGAAAAAAAAAACTAATTTTGTGCAAGAGACGTGATTCACTGGATGTAGTATCAGAAACAACCACGTATATCAGATGGTTGTTGATTTGATTTTGTACACCTCATTTCAGATTTTGCTACCGCAAAATTCATATTCTTTAAATTACGTTTATTGAATTTTGAACAGAAGATTTGACCATTTACAAAGTTTTTCTATCTACTATTTTCATCCCCGTCAAGGTTTTGATTTTAAAAAAAATCCTACGATGTACATACATCAATTCGTTCAGAATGCATATAAAAAGATTTAACCACCCTCCTTCCATCCGACGAATATTGATCTGTTAATAACAATTTCTTGTGGTATCATTGGATTAATTTGATTTTCCGTTCAATCAACTGTAATTGCAAAAATTCAAATAACAAATCTCCGTAAGTACCTTCAGTAGAGATGGCATACTCACCTTTTCAACAATGCAGCCGGATATTAGCCATGCTATCATGGATGACTATGACAAATAAGAAAAAAAAAAAATTTCGTTTTGCATTTCTAAAAATCCATAGAATGTTGATGCATACTCTCTCCGCTTATAAATTGCAGCATTTTTTTTTTCAATGATTCTGAAAAATATTCTAGCAAATTGTTGAATTTAAGAATTTTTCTTTAGACTGTTGCTTTTATTTGCCTACTACGGTTGGTATGTGTAGAAATTTGTATACAAAAATTTTCTATTAATGGTTTTTCCACCATATATTATATTTCAAATATTGGTACTGGAGAATTTTGATTGAATTTATTTATTACACAACACAGCTTTTATTCTAGTAGGTATATATAGGTATATATATACATATATATATGAGGTGTTAAGAAGATTGTTATACACTTAATTAAATCAAAGAAATTGAGTTAATTAGAATATTGAATACTGAAAAGCATTTGCGTAATTTGAATTGTAATTAAACTCTTTGAACAGCGAAATATTTCCATAATTTAATCTTATTGGATTTAAGAGATTATTTACATAAGAAATACTAAAGGTATATTTAATAAAAACCATATTCATTGATTGTTATTCTTTATTGCGCAGTTTTTTTCAATTTTTTTAAAATTATTAAAAACTGGGTAAAATGAAACGATTATTAGTAGGGGAGACTAGAAAAATAATATTAGATTTACTATAGCTGCTTCAGTTTTTGCATAAAATTCTTTCGTTCACATTTATCAGTTAATTAAAAAAGGGAAAAAATATCAAAAATGTTCGTGAAAAAATATTTGCTTGGATTTTGTGAAAGCTTTTACAAAAATTATGATTCTGGAATTAAAAAATGTATTCGAAAAACTCCAAACTCAATTTCAGTTACCAAATATTTTAAGTAAGGACCAGAAACTGTTCTGAAAATATTGACCAGTGTTTCGATAATATTTAATATCACACTTGACAAAAAGGCGCCAAAAACCTCCAAAAACTTATTAAGCTGAAAGGATACAAAGGCTCTCAGGCTCCAAAAGGGCAAAAAAAACGTTTAAAAGGTGTCTGGAGAACTTGGAAGACTCTTAAGCCGAAAGCCTACTAAAGACTATTCACTATAAAATTCATCACAATAAAAAAATCATCCTTTTTTTTGAAATTTTTTTATGTATGTTTAGTATGATATGTTGGTATATAAGGTATAGTTCATAATGCATACATATGTATATGGCCAGGAAATAAAACCCATAAAATTCAACCATAAATACATTTGACTTTTATATCAATATCCCAAAAAGGAAGAAGGAAAAAAAAACTGTTCCTGATTCAATGTGTATTTATTACGTATAATTTTATTATATCTGAAAGAGGTTAATGGAGCCCTCCTAATATTCTATATCAAAAGGTCACTAAATTTGTATTGATTTGCCAATACATATACATATACGCATATACCTACATTTATCCGGATTGAATAATTTACTTTCGTTTTCTGTCCCAATTTCTATATGCGATATAAAGTTGTAATAAAAATTCAAATCATCCAATAATAAGAAAACTTATGAGTGATCTCTATCGATGTAATTATTCCCAAAATTACCATTCTGTTTTGTACATATTTTACATATAAATTCTCTCTAGACAAAGTTTTTTTTTTTTGTTTCATTTTTTTTTTTTTTTTTTGGGCGCAAGGTTAACGAAAATATGTATTAAACTGAAGATAAAGTATAATGTTCCAATTATTCCTTTCACTCAATTTACAAATTACCATGAATTTATTATCATCTTCACTTTGTCTCATTAACCAAAGCCCCATTGGATCCATGTATATATATAGTATATATATGCGGGTCCATGCATTATACACGGAAAGGCTATACTATAATATGTCAAACCATTTTCGTTGTCTTATAAGAATATAAAATTTTGCTAAACATTGATTTTACATAAAATTTGCAAGTATAATGGAAGCCATAAAATAAGGTTTAAATTTGAGTCAGAGTTCTTTTCTGGATGATGATGATGGTTTTTGGGCTGGCTGGTCTCTAACATTGATGTGCGGTATCAAAAGCATTTTGTTGAAGGTACGATGGAAAAAAGGACAATCTACAATGAAATATCTACATTTTTTTTCTGTCTCTCTCTCTCTTTTTCATTTTCTAAATTAGTTAATGAGCTTTAAAACGGATGCAAAGCATCATTAAGTGGGTAATGTTTTTTCATAGATAATTAATACGGAAGTGCGGCATCATTATATAAAACCAGAGGTGGATTATGGTATATGGATCGGAAGTTTTGTAGTGAATTTCTCATTTAGTAACCATAACAAATATGACATACGATTGGCGATTATTAATAATTTAATGCTTATTCCAAAAATATATTTTTAGCTCATGAAAATCAAGCATCTGGTTGGATAACAAATACTAATTAAAAAGAACTTACCCTTATTGGATTCGACACTGTACACAGCAACTTGAACCTTTGACCAAAACCAATTATGGTCGCTCAGCACAAAAATACCATCACTACACCATCATAGGTAATAAAAATGATAATTTATTTAACGTTTTTATTTTATTGTTGAACTTTCTGTTGTAACATTTCCCAACAACAAAAAAAGTTTCTTCATTTAAGCTATGTGCGGTAAAGCTTTTTTTTCAAGTGTTTTGTAACTCTCTAATGATGCTAATGTTCAATTTGGTATGAAATTAACTCTTTCTTTGTTCTTCTATTTATTTTATTTTATTCAACTTTATTACTTTAAATTTCGTTTTCAAGAAGTTAAGCGAGAAATAAAAGTTTGTTGTTTTTGTTAGAGTCGCTTTTTATGTTACGATTGCGTTCGGTAGGTGATAGTGAATTTTTAAACAAATTCATAGAGCAAATTTAATTTCTCATAATAAATATGGAAGCATATTGTGTCTACGTCAAGTTTGACAGTATAAAAATGGTTATCATTTATCTAACGAGAGTATAATTAAAATTAAGTATGGCGGCGTACGTTTTACAATTACAGAGCTTTTAAGAGCATGCGCAAAAACTATGTGATAATGATCTACACTACATAAACATAAACATATATGTACAGTACATATATATAACTACAGATCGAATTATTATCGTAATGCACTTGGGAAAACTCCTTCAAAGAATAATTACAGTCAAAAGCTGTGGTAATAAACGAATTCAAGCCGACATGAAACGATCGATTTCATTCGTCAAAAATAGCCGATTCTAGAGAAATATTGGTTGGTGTGAAACCGCTAGTAATTTTTATAAAATAATAAGGACTTTACAGGTTTTCTTTCTTCTCAAATTTCTTTGACGTTTTTTTAATATAATTTTAAAATATATGAAAAAGTTAACCCTTTAAGGCTCGAGAATGTTTAACATGAAAGGATTATCACTTAATTATGCAAATAATTTATGTGCCACTCGAATTTATTTTGTTCCCGTTTACCAGCACCCATATATGATAATATATCCTGTTTTCGAATATAGAGAACGAAATTCGCCCTGGAATAGCAGGACATAAGGTACTATATGAAATAATAAATAAAATGTGTTTCACATTTCATTGTTTGCCCTTTCTCCCTAAATTGTAGTACGTAATGTGTAATACGGATAATAATAATTTAATATACCTAGAAAAGGAATTCAATTTCATTTCAATAATTGGAATCTTTCTGTTAAAAAATTTCTCAATCTACATCTATCGCTCCCTAATTTTGAATCGAACGTATCTAAAAAAAAAACCGGAATTGACATTTTGATGGAAATTTATTCTACATAACCTCACAAAATTTGTTATTTTTTGCTAAATTATACATCAACAATTTTCACACTTTTATATTTGATTCCGCATAATTATGCTCTAATAGAAACATTTTTTGTTGTCTTGAAAAGTTTACCAAAATGAGATATGTTCGATTCAAGATTAGGGAGCGATATGTAGCTAGTCTCTGTATGCTTAAACTTTGACATATACTATACTCGTACACATATCTTTGATTCTAATTTTTTCGACATAAACTTTGTTGAAACTTACAATTTCTGGGCCGCCCACTTTCCCCATAGTAATAGAAAGTAATGGATATTGTTCTACATAAAAACAAATGTTAGTGCCATATTAGATGTTGCGTAGTACCAAGATGATGGTATTGTAATCTATTGAAGATTCAGACAAAATTGACATAAAATTTATTTTACATTGCAGATATGTTTGTAATAAATGGCGGTTCAGGCCACATTTATCGATGTGGAACAATACATTTTATGTAACCATATGTACATATCCATTATATACTTACATGTATATAAGTAAATATTATATAAAAATCCATCAATTTTTAAGCAGTCGAAATGAAATACAAGTTCAAGTCAATGTCAAACTGAAATATTTTCAAATTTTAAGTGAAGTGGTGGTTACCACACCATATACTTTAGCAACTCTCTTTCTCATTCTCTCTCCCTCCAATATACATAACTTGAAAAGCTTTTCACAAACAACGTTGAAACGTTCACGGGCGTATGAATATGTGTCGGAGAGATATTAATTTGTACACAAGACAGGATGCGTGCTATGTTTCCGAGACAAATTAATGGTGAAGTTAAAGTGTCAACGAGAGGTAAAAGAATAAGAAATTTCAAGTGTTTGTTGGAGAATATCTTAATTGATTAAGATAAGTAATTATGAAGAAAATGAGAAGAGAAAAGTCATCAACAATTCTATTTACCTCGATTAATGTCAATTATAATTGTGCTATTTAATGCTTTTTAAGTTAATGTAGTTTCAAGCTGAAAGCTATTGAATGGAAAAAAAAGGCTGTGCAAATTCTTCGTGACAAAAATAAAAATTTAGTGTTGAAAATTATCGGGAAAGTTATCCGGTCTATAATCTCATATATGTACATAGGTTTTACTCGTTTAAACGATAAACGATGTAATTATAGTCAGTACTTTTTTTAAAATTAAAATTAAAATTTTAAAAACATTAACTATATCTACTCCATTGAACTGGTATATAGTTCAAAAAACTTAATTAGGCTGTCGTCTATGTTAATAGGTGATATCAGAACTTTTCCGTTCTAAAGGTCTACCTTTACATATTTGATAAATAAACATAAATAAAATATCTTAAAATTACTTTCGAGAGAGGCAACAAGGCGGCGAACAACTTTGTCATTTCGTTCAAACAAATTGATGTGAAGGAATGGGAGATCGGGTGGAAAAATTTTGAAAACTCCAATTATCCGAAAATCGATGTTTTCCATTAATTAAACGATACAATCTCTAGCCATCGTCAAAACATTGTTTATAACTTAAAACATAATAGTTAAACATAAACCAGTTTTGTTTTTCGAACAACTTCAAACGTGTTGTAAATATCTTTATATACATATATATCTATATAGATATGTTTATATGTATGTATGTATGTATGTATGTAGGTATTTATTATACTGTTCAAAACACTTGAGAATATTGATCGTTCAACTGTTTAAATTAAATTCAAATTTATAAGGTGTTGTAAGTAGCAATAATGAGTGTACGTACCTGGGTATAGGTATTATGTTATATATATATATATATGAAGGGGGTTGAGGTAGGTGGGGGGAGAGAATCCCATCGTGAAAGCACACAAGTGTATTATTTAAGGTAATATGCGGCAATATTTAACTTTGAACGGTATGCATGTAATTTAATCGCAAATTATTAATAAACTATCAACGAAATTTGTTGTGTGGCAAATAATTGAGTACATTGTATGTATATGGATGATGTGAAATTTTAGTATGTAATAGGAAATGTACATGCCTACGCATATAATATGGATGGAAAATGTTATATAACATTTTCTATTATATGTACATATATACTTAAGTAAGTACGTACATAGTTCATGTTCATGTTGTTAGCTTATAATATATGATGCGGACCTCTTTAGTTAAACATTTGAATCAATTTATATTATACTATACTACATAGATATACAGCGAATAGAAAACAATACTCTATATTAGTTAGTGATATTTGATACATAAATGTGTACATAATATTATATTGCTGACTGTAAAGTACAAAATTATACAATGCATGGTCTCGTCTGGTTCTATATATTATTATTGATTAGCTATTTTTATGTTTAAAATTGTTCGGTTGCCAAAATCAATATCAAAAGTTTTATTTTTACTTGTCATAAATATGAAAAAATAAATAAATAAAAAAAAAAATATCTCCTCCAAAGCTGTTTGCGATTTCGTTGAATAGACAATTTTTTCCAAATAACAATTTTATTTATTTTTTTATTCTGTTGCCAAAAGGACTCTTTCTACTTCTTTTGGGTAATAGTTCGAGAGTCTTGTTTAGGGTGGAGCTAACATAAAGAAAATGGTGTAATTCAATTTCTAATGATGTTGGAATTTTCGTTCTCTTGAGTTATATAGGGCCTTTATTGAAAAGAAATATTACGAGCATTGTTTACGATTAATATTTGCTGGTCTTATTGTATTTACTTCAATTACATTTAAAAAAATAAAATTCATGAAAATAAATAATTTTTATTTCATTTAACAAAAAAAGAAAAGAAGAAAGAACTTTGAATGGTTGAATAAGAATCAAAATTGTTTATGGTTGGGCTAGGTCCTTCTACTTTTGTAACAATTAAATTGAAAATTTTTGATATTAAATAAACGAATTAAGCGGGGGGTGAGAAGTTGGTTCGCTTTATTTTAGTACTTCTTTGTCCATCATTTATTACTCCTTTCTTTGCAACTAATCCAAAATTAGTTCATATGATTTATGTTTATATAATAAGAATAAGGCAGAACGACTAGAACGATTATAGACATTATTCCGTACGACATACCACTATTTATAAGAATAGAATAATAAATCAGTCGTTTACCGATTAATAAACTGTGTGAACATGAACACAAGAACAGTGTATACAAGAGTACTAAAATTCAATATTGATTAAGTATTCATGAGTATTTAACTTATTAAAAATGTATGAAATAGCTTATCGTCGTTAATAGGTTGAATCTACTTGGAGAGGTTAGTTTTTCCTACATTTAGAGAAAATTGCATTTTATATAGAAAACATAAATCTTCAACAATAGTTTTTTTTTTTTTTTTAAATTAAACGTTAAATAAAATGTTAAGAGCTAAAAAAATAATAAATTTTTATACATAAAGAATTCAATTCTATATTAAGAACATATCGATCCGTATGAATGTCTAAAAAGTTCTATACAACCAATGTTAATTAAATGGCTTGAAAGACCTTTTCCTTTTAACATTCATGGGATGACATTCAAAATGATGGTATGTAGGTATTATTTGTAGTGAATAATGTTGGTCGCTTACGATGTGATGGGTATTTGCTTGCTGAAATATAACTTTATAAGCCTAACATGGATTATAAAACTCTTAATGGCATCCTTTATAGAAATTGGTTTATTCATGTGGGTTAATTCTTTATATAGAAATGTCATGCTCAACTACATTATCATTGAAACGGTTTTTTTTTCTCCATTAGAAATCTTTAAGAGGTTCAAACATTTTTAATTTGAAATTTCCATACACAAATTTTACAAAAAACCCCTCGGTAATTCTGATATTTAACGTGAGATTTAATATTGCCTACGCTTTTTTCTTCACCAATTATCCATTTATATTAATAATATCAGGTTTCAACAAGTCATTTCATATAGTGTAGGATATTTTCTTTACTAAATAAGAAAATCTTTAAAAAAGCTAAAATTCCACGAATTTATATTGTCTTACGATATAATTTTCAAATCGTATATTCTTATTAAATTTAATGAGATCGTTGCCATAAAATTAGAGACTTACGGAAAACATCAAAATTTCAAGGAAAGGAAAAACATTTTCTCTCAACTACAATCTACATAGATATTTACTTGTTGGCCTAAAAATTTTCTTTCAAAAGGAATTAAAATCTCACAATCAACAATCGGTACAATTAAAAATTTGAAGTGGCGGAGAGATTTCCGAATCACCAGATTGTACACTGCACAATCATATATGATACTTACTAGCTTCTTAAAGTCCTTAATGCAAAAATTGTCCTTGCCATAAACATCTCCACTAAGTTAACTATAGAAGAAAGTAGGTAGGAACATTACATACGAGTATAATTTTTTAAAAGTCAAATCTATTGATCGAGAACAATTTTTTGAGTCAATTTCCTGTTATTAATAATTCGTTCATAACATCAATAAAATTGCGATAAACACATTGCCTTATCATCCCGTATATAAATCGATTCACCAAAAATAATAATAAAAAAAAAATAATATTAATACGGCATTTACAAGTTCTGCTAAAAATATCCCCTCGGTAAAAAGTGTTCGATAGCAGACGCTCATAAATCACAACTTTTATAGCTGGCCTCTAAATAACTTCCACTGTTTCTGGGTATATACGCTGTGCGCTATATAAATACCAACGAGGTTATCAGTTATTGCCCTTATCATGCATTGTTATTCATTTTCATTTAATTGTTGGGAAAAATTATGGGCCTACAATTACAGAAAACCGCATAACCATTTCCATATATAGTACAGTACATATATACAGAACATAAAAGTGGAGAAGTGGAGGTGAAAAAACAATGGCTCGAACCAATTGTAGAAGAATATATTATGTATTATGAATGAGTGGAGCCTATACATTTTTTAGGGAAGAAAAATTAGTTCATTAAATTATTGTTGTTTGATTAACCATTAATCCACCCAGAAGTTTAATAAATATTTTCATAATTTTTCTCTTCGCGTTTTTTTTTCTTTCTTTCTTTTGAGGGTGCAATATCAAAAAAAAAAAACAAAAAAGGAAATAAAATAAAGAGGAAAAAAGGTTTTTCGCCCCAACCTCTCATTCCATATCATTTTTTTTATAGGTCCACGTGCCTTGTTTATCTTTGTGAGTCTTTTAATATTTCGGAGTTTTCTGTTTAATGTTCTGTGTTTTGTTTTCGAAAGGTATAAGAATTGAGAATGGTATTAAGTGTTTTATTCTGACATTTATAGTGTTTTGAAAAGCCGCCTAATCATTTCAACTTAAATTGTATATAATTTTATTTCGAAAATTTAAGTGCCTACATAATTTAAGTATGAACGCTCGGCTGCAAGTCAGGACGCAAAAAAAAGGGGCGGTTAGAGAATAGTCTATTATTTATGTGGTGGACACTCAAAATTTATCACATTTAGTTTTCATTCTCCGTTGGTTTTAGAAACACAAATTTACTATCATCTTTGTATGACATTTTAAGTCTAGCCACATATATGTATGTCCGTTTATGTATAGCGTGATTGTTTGCTTGAATAAATGATTTTTTTTCTACATAAAACATTTGCCTTCTCTGTAAACAACGCACGTAATACCAGTTACACAAAATAACCTTAAAAAAAGACAGACAAATCTAGTATTTTCAAAATAAGCAACTAAGAATTAATAGTTAGAATGGGGAAATTTGTTTTTTTTTTTTTAATTCGACACTCCTTGCTTGTGAAAGCAGATATTTTAGAAATATTTGTGATATACGAAATATAAAAAATGTCATTAAATTAAAGGGACTTCAGTGGGAAATCGTTCAGAAAATAAATCAATAGAATACTTATAGATTACGATTTACGACTATATGTAGTAGTACTAATTTTAATACAGGTAGTATAATAGGAAGATACAATTGACACATAAAACCCCAATTAAACTTGACAAAGATTTTACTTTGTGGTGGCACACGATTAACTTGAAATGTGTCCAAATTATGCGCTCATGGATTAATTGAAAATACATTTTATTGGAAATATATCGAAAACAACAACAACAAAAATAGGCCACATTAACCATATATTATGCAAAACATTTTGGTGTAGATTATTTTCATATTTTTAATGTTTAAACAATAATAAATTACATAAAAAATTAACCATCACCCTCGTCGCCATTTATGTAATAATAAACATAATATTAATATGTATCTATAAACCATAATTGTTATACCAAAATTAAAATTGACGCTTAACCATTCTATAATATTTTTTTAGACAAAGCTTCTCATAATATAAATTTTCATTTACATATTGTGTTGGTCACCACAATGAGTTTTAAAACATTATTTAATTCATAAAATTTAAAGTGTACATCGTTAAAATGTTACCACTGGATTTACAGGGCCCTATGTTTTTCCATAGACTACATGGAATAATTGGTTGCTAACAAAAAAAAAATTTATTGAATTGAATAATTAATGACAACCATTAATTAAATACAGATTCATAAATTTATGTAATCGGTATTAATTATAGATTGATAATTTATATACATATGTATGTATGTAGGAGGTTATTAACCCGGAGGACTACACTGTACTTTTGTATTTAGCTTTTTCCACTGATTATTAATAAAATAAAATAGAATGTAAGCCAATCAAAATTATCATGACGTTTCACTATCATAAATATAATGTCCAACATTAATTTTTTTCCATTTATTTATGTGACTGAATTTGATTTTAAACTTTTTTTAAATGGGATCGTTAGGCTTCTATTTTAAAGGTACGAGGAAAAAGTTACAATATGATATCTACTATGTAAGTAATGGTTGTTCAGCCAAAAAAAAACTGATGAATAATTAGTTCTAATTAAGTGAACCGATATAATAAACAAAATTTTATTGCTTTCATGCGGCAGAAATTTGCTAACAAATATAATTAACTTAAAATGGTCGAAAAGTCAATAAAAAAGAACAAAATAAATGTTAGAACAAGTTTTTAAAAAACAAGAAAACAAAAAATATGCAGCACCCGATTACCCTAATAAATTTCACCAGAGATAACCTCCTCCCGTATTTTTTTTTTTCAAATTAATATGAAAAACTTTTACAATACACAGTTCTTCGCCACTCTACACAAAAAAGAAATGTCCTGCCTTGATTAAATTTTAATATTAATTATTTCCGTTTTTCTAATCAAACAGTCATGCTGGCCAAAAAAGGAAAAAAAAAGAAAAGAAAAAAAAATGAAAAAAAAGGAAAATAAAATAAAGCCATGTTTGAAAATGAGGGAACAAAAATTTTCCACTCCATTAATTTGTATTTGCTAAAAAATAAACTTTCCCCTAATTCTTAAGAGGATCAACGTTTGTTTTTCTTTAACATAACGACAATCAATCGTTTTGGAGTATTTAAGTGGAAAAGAATTATGTCGAATCAATTCAAAAAGGAAATTTAATAAATTTCTAATTATATGATTGGAAAATATTAATCGTTGGGCGCGTATTTCAATTCAATTGTGTGTTTTTATGTTTATGGCTTCTATGTATTACTACTTAAAAAAAAAGGTACTGAACAAACTTTTAAGAAATTACCCGCGGAAATCTCTTTGTACAAAAGCCGAAATTTGAAAATGAGCATAAAAATGAATTAATTGATAAAGTGGTCTGATACCCAATAAAGTTTTCCTATCCAAAGGACTGGAGGCGTTTACTGATGAAGAAGAATATAGTAACTCTCAGTGGCGTACCGTCTAATACTAATAGACATTTGTTTGTTGCCAACTCTCGTTTTTTGTCATACAATTGGTTTTTATAAGATGATTCAGATGTACCCTACCCTTGTAACTCAAATTTGTTTATCTTCATTATACGAAAATACACAATTGCTACAGAGAATTAATTTCACACACTTATACAATACAATACAAAGTACACTTATACAATACAAAGTTAAATCTAAAACACACACACATATACATATATAATTATTTGAGTTCAAAAATAGGTCATATATAGTTGAGTTTTTCATACAAAACAAAATCCTTATAATTGGAATCCTACTGTGTATTTCAGGATGGTTATGGAAAATATCATCACCCAAAAAAGGTTATTTTATGGCATGGTAGTGGGTAGATTTTGTGGTACATAATGTCTTTGTGGAAAAGTTTTTTCTTCTCAAAATACGGTCTGTTTCTTGAATTAAATTCGTCAGCATAAAATTGTTTTTTTTTCCATTTTTTTTTCTCTAGAAATTGTTATATGAATCTGAATATGTTTAAAAAAAAATTCAGAAAATATGAATAATGATCACCTCAGTAAAATTCTTAGAAAATTATTTCATTTATACGCACACAAACACACACACACACCTTTAGACTTACATCGCATATTTACTTATTAATAGATTAAAACTTGAGAAACCATAATGAAATAAAATTTTCTTACATAAGACGATTAAATATGTGTACGTAACATAAATTATAAAATATTCTTTTAAGAAATATTAATATCAAGACAAAAAATCATTGTTGAACAAAATTGGTATCAACATTTTTTTTAAATAAACCTAGAAATTGAAATATCCTAATATTAAGTAATTGTCTACCTAATTTTTCAGTAAATCATTTTTTTATCTGAAATATAAATTCATGAATGAATTGCAAAAAAAAAAATTCAATTGGCTAAAGTTAATTTTAATTACACACCAAATGATACTTAAAAAGTAAATTATTATGTAAATTAAAAGGAGAGAAAAACAATTCCATCACGTTTACTTCTTGTCGTAAGTTATTAGAAAGTTTGCAACTTAAAAATAGCAAAGTACTTTTTCGTCGGTCTTTTGTTCCATTTTCTCCTTTCCATATATATAAATACGAACCCTGATTAAAACATTATCCAAAAATAAATTAATTAACATTTTAGAGCATTCTATGTTTGTATATGATTTTTCACCAATTTATGGAAAAACATTAAAATTGCGGTTGATGATTAAATTTTAAATAAATTTTCAAAAATTCACCGATGTTGGAAGTTATTTTCATTACCCCAGCAATAGAAAGCTGTTGATTGAAGGGTATTAGTTAAATATTCATTAAAAGCCACCCCCCTTAATGCGAATCGTAATAAATGAATAATAAATATAAACATTGATAGCATTACATCAACCGACACAGTAATTTCTTGAGCAAAAGCAAAAGATCAACAGCATATACCTACTATTATTAAAAAGAGAAAATGTAATTCTTATGGGAGTCATTATAAATGTATATAAAATCATTTCAACATCAGATTATTTTATTAAAGCTTTACAGAAGCTTTGTAATTAAATCTTACTGAAAACAAAAAAACAAAAAAAAGGAAAAAATTGAGTATTTATCTAACGTTAAAAAAACTGTAAAAGAGCACACACAAAAAAAAAACCAAAATTTTTTGACTGGCACATCAAAATGTTCAACTTGTCTGAACATGACTTTTATATTAAAAGTTTTCTAGCGGATATCCGTATTAATGCAATCCAGGCCAGATGCAACGTTATTGCAGTAAAATTGTCCAAAGGTGAATATTTATGCAATTTTTTTAAATAAAATATTTTGCAATGGGAGAGGTAATTTCGAAATTATATTTTTTATATGTTTCATGGTAAAAAAGTTTTAATAAATTATACCATTTTTAAAGTAATCATATTAATGAAATACATTTTTGTAGGTAGGTTTTATGGTTTTATGAATTTCGAGATATATGTATGTATCTCTAGCCATTATATATGTAGACGTGACGTTGACTTTTTATGTTCACCTTAACGTAATTCTGCCGTAAATGTGTCTTTTTTTCTATAGCGCTACAATGTTGAATTTCGTCATGTTCCATAAAATTATTCGATTAAAATTAAATAATTTTAAAATATTTTAAAAAGTAGTAACATTTTAAGTATGAGTGTGATTGTGTCTAAAGGTCCCAGAAAACATTTTAAGTAAATAAGTAAGCCTAATATGACCATGGACATGATGGTGAAGATATCTTGTATTTGGTATCAATTTTCATTTTATACCCTAGAGGTAATAAAACAAATTTATAGAAAGAAAAAAATCAAGTTTACATGAATGTTATACATAATATCTTATTCATTTCCACTGTTATTGTAAAAAATCTCATTTCACGACTATTTATGCATTTAGGGAAACTCTACTTATACGTGTAAAAACATATATATATATAGAGAAATATTGCTTAATTTGATTAAAAAAACTCAATTTTATACACAAAGTTTATCAGTGGTCATATGGAGTAGGAGGGTAAAAAGAATCTACCATAAAACAATAGATTATGTAAAATAATCTACATACATACATATACTTGTACTTATCATTAATTACCTTCCTACAAACATACATAATCAAGATAATAAAATACGCTTTTATTCAGTTTAAATTATCCAATTCCTGTTTTTCAAACAAAAAGCTATTTGAAAAAAAAAATCAAAAAACTTTTTCGAAGATTATTTTTACAGAATAATTTAATTTTTTAAAAAATAGTAGGTAATAATATCTCCTCCATACCCATATCGCACCCTCATTCTGTATAGATTTAATTAAAAATTTTGATTGGAAAATTCGATTTGTTATTGCATGTATCTTCTTTGTATTTATTTTTATTGTACATACCTATCTATAGATGTTTGTATGTATGTATATTGATAAATATATAGTAAATAGCAAATATACAATTGATTGGACGAAATAGAATAACACACAACATCAGGATGTTTATATCACACAACATCAGGATGTTTATATTTTGGTGCATTCGAGACTATTCTATTTGTATATACATATATGTATATGTATATATATTTATATATTGATGCCCTCCTCCTCCTCTATATACATATATGTATATATACATATATTACTGTAGCTTATAGCTGGATGCTGCTTGCTGTTGCTGCAATTGCATCGTACACAATATCTATGCTCGCTTAATATAGATAGGTTTTTTCCATTGATATTTTTCAACTATATAATGTACGTATATGTAGTACATTCAAGTTATGTATGCATCTGCAACATGAATCGACTGAAGATTGGAATCACATAACATTTTATTTTCATAGGATTTAAGTTCAATTTTTATTGCTTAGTTTATAACACATAAAATGTAAGAAAATAAAACAAAAATTTTTAGATGAACGATGCAGCGATTTTCTGTTGTTACGAGTCAAATTGATGAAAACAATAAATTCCAATTGTTCGGTAAATATTTCGATATATATATTGGTATTCGATTCCGAATCCGAACTGTTCCCCTATTTATATGAGGAATGTTACATAAAGGTGTAGTAAACGAAAAATGGGCTACCTTCACATAGTTATGCTAAAGACCAAACTATAGTGAGCCGACTTTGTTTATTATTTATTTATCAGTTTTTTATTTCTTTTAATTTAAATAGTTTTCACCTTTCTTATACTTACATATATCTATATATTTCTTTTAATGTACTAAATACATTTTGTAAATTAATGTTATGAAAGTCTCAAAACTTTCAAGTACCCAAGACCCATCATCAGTACAACTATAACTCTTTAACTTATTTACTACAAAATGCATACTTTAATAAAAAAAAAAATCTTTAAATAAATAAAATGCATCTACAAGATATATGTATGTACATAAATTCGAATAGACTTTATGTATGTACAAAACTCCGCAATGATGTTTCGTTTATAGTACTTTACAACTTCAAATGCATTTTCCACTTGCCAAGTGATTTTAACTTTAATTTAAAAACTTTTCAGTTCGGCCATGATAAAGCAAAAAAAAAATTGTCTAATTAGATATTCTAGCCAGATAACAAAAGTTACAGAATATTTTTTTCCACACAAACAATTCTGGAAGTAGGTAGAAAGAGAGAGAGGAAAAAAAAACTTAAAGCTGTCTGATTGTCTTATTTTTAATTAACAATCCCGACCGGAAAGACAGTTTTCAACTTGATTAACATTCTCATATCGTATCCGGGAGAGAGGGGTTGCTTGGGTCCTATATAGAAAACTACTAACAACCTTTCGTACAATTTGTATATATAGTTACATACATATAATATGTACATGTATTTATCCCTGTAATATACTTAAGTGATGTAATAGACCCAAACATCCATATTGTTCGATTTTTATTCATGTTGGGGCTGTTCTTTGATCACGTGGCAGAAAATCAACTTTACAAAGATCAACAAAAAAAGCGGGACTTAAGGGATAAACTACTTTTTGACCAATATACTCATATATTGGATAGCTTGAGCTAAGAGAAAATTATGTTTACTCAAGGGGTAACACAATTACATGAGGAAATTTCGTATTTTATATAATATGCTTGAAGGGTTGAACAATTTCTCGTTTTCATTCTGTCTTTATTATGTACATTTATATTTTTTTTCTTATGAAAACATCTTTATTTATTATGTAGGTACCTACATACATTACGTAGAATTATTTTTCTTTGACTATTAAAGACGACATACATATGTACAACAAACATAGGATACATACAACCTTCTTTAGAAATGTTTTCTCCTTGATGGAAAGGCAAATTACATTTTCTTGGTTATATACTCATAGTTAATAGATTCGAAAAATTTAACATTGTTTTAGAAATTAAAAACACTGGCAGGGTTGACATTTAGTTCCAAGCTTTTGGAACAATATCTAACGATTTCAAAACTATCAAATTAGCGATATATTGTGGTGGACCGACAAATAATAATGCATCATCGCTTCTTCCCACACCGAATCCCACTTCTTTCGGTAATTTTAAAATATTAATCCTTACGATCAATTACTTTATGAATTGCTTTACGATAAATTACATACGATAAATTGCTTAACTATATGCTGCTTACGATAAATATTCCACAAACCATTGATAGGAGTATATAGGACGTAGGATAATATTTTAAGGAGTTATGTCTTTATTTATATATTTATTTCTTTATTTAGGATTAGTAGAAAAAACAGTGTTCGGAAAATCTAGCTTTTTTTCTATATTATAATCATGTAAATACCTATAATAATATATGTATGTATGGTATATAAAAAACTAACAAAAAAAAAATCCTTAGATAAGTATCGCCAGTATTCTACTTAATATTTAAGAAAAGTAAAACAAACAAAAAATGAATAAAAGTCTTATCGATCTCTAACATCGTTACAGCCACTCGCACACTCCCTAAACTAATTTAAATTCAGTGCATCACCTACCAAAAATTTATTCAGAATATAAATTCCAGCGACATTAACTAATATACCTAATATGTATCTCTACCACCAAATTCTACTTCTTGTATATCCTCTTCCTGCCAGCTATATGAAGCCAATAATATGACTCCGAATAGAGCTTTTTATTTTCCTTTCACAAATACTTACCTAAGTAAGAAAGTATCATATATACGACTACTATACAAAGCATGTGTATAAGTTTACGCATGATTTCCCAGTTTTTATCTAGAAAAATGACATAAAAAAAAAAATTTGTTACGCATTACGCTACTGTGAAAACTAAGAGGTATAAAGTATGTACATACTTATGTAGGTACCTAGATAGAATGTGAAGAGAAAAAAAAACCGTTTTACTACAAACAAAGAAAAATAAGATAAAGTCTTCATCTTATATATGTATGTCTTTGATGATACCTACTTAATAAACCATCTTTAAACAAAAACAGAAACAGAATATTGAACAAACTCATTGTAAAAGTACATTAAACTTAGAATTTTCCGTTTATTATGTATATGAATACTGAAATGTTTATAGAGAAAACAGCCATTTTCTTTGTTATTATCTTTACTAAATTAAATTGTTTATAAGAAATCATAAATATTTAAAAACAAAGTGTATGTGTGTGAGAATATAAAAAAAAAAACATTGAATCAACTTAAATGCTAACTGAAAACTTTAATTTTTTTTAAAGTAGGCCTCTATACCTTCCCTACCTTCTTATTCCTTATAATGTTTCTACGATTTTATTCAAAGCACATGTTGAATGAATGAATTATAAATGAAAGAAAAGGATTTTATACTGGCAATGTTATCCTAAGTGTCTATTTACAGCTTACGTATATAAAAAGAAATAAAATGATCATGTTGATGAATACAATTTTATAAAGCTAGTCAGAAGACCTAATGTAGGTCACAAAACAAAAACAAAATCGAACCGTATCTCTGTGAAATATATATTATCAATTTGAAGGCTCCTTGTTTACAAGATTGTAGATTTTTAACACATCCTTTAAAATTTATATTATTTAGATTGGAGACTTTCATTATCTTGAGTCTATAAATTTACAAATCATCATAATGAGTAAAATTTCGAAAATCGCATTGAGTACATAATTTTGCAAACCTTTTTTACTCATTTTTTTAGAAAGAGACACTAATTCTGTTCTTTTTTTACGTTCTACAATTTTGTAGAACATGATTTTCTCATAAAATATAATGTAAATAAGTTATTGACGGTAAAACTGTTAAATTGCACCTTGATTACCATGAGTTCATTTTACAGAACATAATCCAAATAAATTTCTGAGATCGGAACAACTTTCATAATAGGACAGCTTATAGGGGTCATAAGAATTTATTATGGATTATCTATGTACCACAAATTTGGTATCTTTTTTTAAACAAAATCAATGAGCTGAATCTGTAAAGACAATTTTATTGTTAATTAAAAATTTACATATTTACCATCAAATCTCGTTAAAATGAATTTTATATTCTCAGATCCAATACATATATGTATGTGTTGGGGTATAGCATAGCTATGTATGTATAATGCCCAGAATCACTTTTTAATGCGTCGACCAAATACTTAATTAATAAATAATTAAAACACATTAGCCTTATTGAAATCATATAATTAGTCTCACACCAAAATCTTGTTAATGCTTTTAATTTTCAGAGAGCAAAGAAAAACAGCGTTCCTATATACAAAAGAAGCTCATCAATATTTCAGGCATGTCTGCACAGCCAGACCCTCAAACTCTCCATTCTTTTGCTATGGTTATGTTGTTGAAAGCTTAATTTGGAATGTTTTTAAAGAAAATAACGCAGCATAAGAAAGACAACTTTAGTAACACAAATTTATACATTCATTTTATGTGCATTTTCATAGCGCACATCTTTAAGAAATAACGAAGCTCTTACTAATTAAGTTCTTTTAAATTTTATATTGGTTAATATCATTTTTTATGCATATTGCTGCATATACATACAAACTACTTATTATTCTGTATATTACTAGCGATTTGCAAGGTTTTTATTTCGCAATTTTGTAAAAAGCTCATTTCAATGGTTTTTTTGTCGTTTTTTTTTCCTCTCCCTTCAACTACTTCAACTTTATAAAAATGCACTTCAAGTGATACATTTACATGCGAATAGAAGTTGAAAAGTATGCTTGAAGTTACTCTCTCATTCTTTATCTGAAGACTGAAGTTATTAAAGTTAGGTTATATGGGTACAGCATTATGCAACATCTTCAATGGAGAGCAAAGAATTAAATTGCAAATGGACAAAAAAAAAAAAAATTATGTGGCAATATACAGAGAACGAAGAAATTGTAATTTAGTTGTGTATGGAGAAGAAATTTAGTCCCATGAGGTCCATTATTGAGATGCAAACTTTTTGTACAGTGTGTTTGTTTTCTTTATTGTTGAAGCTAACATTAAACAAAAAAACATCACATACAATGACTTAAGTGAGATTGTTACATACACAACATCTATATTTTTAATGTATAAAGAAATTGTCTTCATTTTTTGTTGTTAAGATGTGTATAAAAATTAAAACAATGAAACAATGAACCTCATAAAGACGTACTTATAATAATTTTAACAAAAAATAAAAATTCCATTATTATCATAAATTTGTATTATCATGAAATGTTATTCGAACAAATAAGTTTGTCAAATCAATAAATTACATTCCGAATGAGAATAAATGCTTAATATTTATTTATTAATTAATATCAACACATTAATTGTTGTCACTACAAAATTTTATATTGTGTGTAGGTACAAATATGTATATACATACATAGTACAATAATTCGATCACCTAGCATTCTGCTTAGAAATGCGACCGTCACACTGTCATAGAGTAGGTGTACGTATTGTAGGGGTTAACCTAACAAACATTGGCTAATCTGAGAGGTAAGTCAGAGTAATTTTTTATTTTTTTTGGAACAAATATTCATTGTTCAGTAGTCAGTTCGATTCCTTACCAAATTTCTAGTTATAGAATGACGTTTCTGTATGGTAAATGTAATTAATTCTAAAATTATATTTTACTATACTGTAACTTATTTAAGTATACAAACAACTATAAGAACCAAAGAAAATTGGAAAGAATTAATGTCTGATGTATATTCTAATATTTAGTACCTATTAACCATAACAACATTCAATAAGTGGATAATAAATCATAATTACATAATATTGCGTGCTATCTTTGCTGGATAATCATTATATTCGAAATATTACATAGAAAAACATCATTTCAACAATACACTAAATTACTTATCTATATAATAATTAGCGTTAAATCTTTTCTGTTTTATATATAATCGAACAATCTAACAAATACTGTTAATGAGAGGGTATTTAGTTATATTATTTATTTCTTTACATTTTTACTTACATTTATATTTTTCTTTATTGTTTGATTGCATGAAAACAATAATTATTAATTAAGGATATAATATAAAAGCAGTAAAAAAGCATAGTCAGTAAAACGGACTACATATAAAATAATTACAGTGGATGGAAATTACATTAAATTAGATTGCAGCACCTTAACCGTTAAACTTAGAATATTTTAATTTTATTATTGTCTACGATTTATTTTTACGTTTATTTTTCACTACTCCGAATATATAATAAAAGATAGTAGCGAAATAACTGTAGGGAGGATTTAAAATTTTCTAGTCTATTAAAAAAATCTTTATTTTGTTGTTCACTATAATTTCGAAATATAAAATTTGGTGACATTTTCATTCCTCGTTCTCCCAATCCTTGTTCGATTTGTTCTCTCAGGAGTACTTAATAAACAACAACAAAATTTCAGCTTTTAGGTATATGATTTGATCGGAATCGTGATTGCAGATCATCATGAAAAGTTTTGTTTGGTCAATCTCATAAAATGATTTTCTTTGGTAGTACATTACACGCACATAAACTAATCCGTATTTAGTATTGGACCAACGACCCCGGACGTTATAAATAGTATAAATGCGATATATTAGAAAAAATATTTGGAATTTATTATTCACTGTAATTATTGAATTTTTAATTTGACCACATTCCATATAATTACTACTACAATAATACCACAAATTGGTTTCATATGTACCGAAATAATACATGCATTAAATATAAATAGACCAAATATTTTACAAAATCAACAATAAAATTGTTGTTTTATATAAAATTGAATTTGATTTGTGTAAATCAATTTGCGACTCATTTCAAATGCTTTAATTATATTTATATCGCTCTTGTAATAGAAAATTAATTCGACCTCAATTTAAATAAATCAATAACATAATTAACATGAAATAAATTTGCTCTCAATGCTATCGACTATAGACAGGAATAGGGTGGTAAATGTTGTTATGTTATTGTATGCGTAGCCCAAAATTAGATAATAAAAAAAAACAAAAAAACCTCCACTTGAAAATGAGATTACTTACATTGAAAGTTGTCAACATCATCGTCAATGATTGATTTGATGAAACAAAAGTTTGATGAATGCATGACTTTTAGTTTCTATAAAATTAACATAAAGGATTTTCCATTATACAGTTAATTATGGCAAAAGAAGGGGTGTTGATTGGTTTTTTCTCGCAGAAATTAAAATATAGGTCCTAATATTAAGCTCTGTTTAACAGTTTTTAAACAAAATTATCTATGAGGGAGACGCTAAAGGAATTAATGAAATTTTGTGAATATTTGTATATAAAAAATTTGCGGCCATTTTGAAAAACTTAATTCTTATAATCTTTCACAATTAGTATATAAAAAAGAATATAGAAAATCTTTTAAACTCTATACAAGGGTGCAGTATTAAAAAGTTCATGTGCAACCATTTTTCATAATAAATATTATAACTTGACTGTTCAAATAAATTAATTTTAATTAACAATATTCTAAGCGAAATAAAACTGAAAAAAAACCTTATTAACAAACAAACAAAATTAAATCACATGACAATAGCACTCGGTATTACCCTATACACCAATTATTTTTAATGAAAAACGAAATCGTTTTAATTGATTTCGTAGAGTTAATCCAATTTAACGAAAGGATTTTAAAAGGGATTTCTCTTCCATTGTGTATTACACTGCAATAACATAGTCACTGGGTGTAGTTAGCTTACATTTATATATATTTATATATATATTATAAACATTTATCTATATTGTATTTTAGGGTATATAGACCATTTTTGCATTGAATATTATAGGAATATATACCACGATACATATACATTTATGTTTTGTACATATATGTAAACGACAATATTCGAATTAAATGGTTCTCTTTTGTCAGAAATATGGCTTAAAAACATCTAGACAGGGAGATGAGCTTTTGTTCGCCCATAGATATATGTACATTGTACATATACACCCATTTTCTATATTCACATACATATGAATATAGCTTCAAAACCAAGCATTTCCCGATTTTCGTTCGTGCGTTGTTTTTCTAGAAAGATATGCATTTCTACATATGGTATATACATACCTACATATTACCTATATAAAAGATGTCTATACATACATACATATGTATATATACCCATTTATATGGAAAAAGCTTTTTGTTTTCTAGAATGGCTAGCAATTTAATAAATTGGCAACTTTATTTTGCAAATTTAACACCAATCTAGTAGATACATATTTTTATTTTGTACTGAGAACAATATTCCTGGTTTTTCCTTTGTGGACCCACAATTTAAAATATAATATACAGTGGACGATTTCAACAATGTTCCCTTATAATAAATTACAAAATTATATATTTTTCTTTACATATACACAGACAAATATGTTTTTTCATACGTACATATGTATGCACATATATTTTATGTATATAACAACATATGTACACAAATATTATACGACGACTGGTGAACACATATTGAAAGGAAAATCCCACAAAAAAAATGTATTATGGTGATAACCTGAATATTTCAGAGCTGAACCCTATTACTGCAAAGGAGTGTAATGTTTTTTTTTGAATTTTCGTGCGTGAATTTTGATGAAATAAATTTCCATTTTTGAATCGATTTTTTCTCGTTACAATGCGGTTAGACGCGTTTGAAAAACCATTCTCCATAACATGTATTAATAATCATCTCTGGAGTAAAATGACACAAAATATTCACCCATCATCACGTTATAGTATCTATTATTAGGTAAGGGATTATATACATATATAAAATATAATTATTTTCTTGTTCCCAAACAGAAAAACCGTCTAATGATTTTATTTTGATTGAAAGGATCAATTTCAGTATAATTTAACATTAGAGAAAATTCGGTTACAATACACATAGCAATATACATATGACATACATAATACGTTACGTTGTACTTAAAATTTCAATTCAATTATGTATTAAAATTAGATTCCATAACTAAAGACCACATTATAGCATTCCTGTATTCCTGTATTCCTATATGTACTCATACAACACTAATATTTGATTGATTGCTATTTGTTTTTCCTCACAGAGGGGAAACAAATTTTCGAAATTTTTTTAATATCAACGCAAATGTATTAGAAAATCAAAATTATACAAAACTATGAAACTCGATCTTTTATGGTTAGATCAATTTATTGCATGAATCGCTTTAGTTAAAGTTGACTTTCTCTATACTCTAATCACCTATGCCTATACAATACATAAATGATTGGAAACAGAAGTTAAAATCAAAAGTCTATAAATTCAAAACTCCAACTGTACTATATTGAATCCGAATAATAAACATAACATTCTATTGCTCTATAGTCGATCTAAAGACATTACTTACGGTAATAATAATTTTGCGCATAAAATTAAGTTAATAAAGGAAAATCCATATATAATGAACTTAACAAAGCAAAAACAATCTTGTAAGTTCACATCCTAGAATCAATATATAATAGTTTACAGGTGAAAACACGTAGCTACAAAATTAATTTTTCCAAAAACTTTGTGATAAATTCTCGCAATACAAAAAAAAACTACATGAAGGGAGCCACTTAACTTCTTCAATTTTTTTTCCAGTTCATGAATATAGTCAGAATTAATTAGGAACTTTTAAACTTTTCTATTAAAGCTTTACAATGGCCCCCAAAGTACCATAATTTTGGTGACTGAAGAGCAATGATAATATTAAAGTATCGTTTATGGGAGTCTTTTTCTGTGTATATTAATGATTTCATTAGGCCGCAAAATGAAAATTGTCTGTATAACATTTAACAACGTTACAAAGCATGAATAAAAACAATAAAAACAAAGGTCCCATTAACAGTCGGTTGATCCCGTTCCTCTCCTATATTATAGGAAGTATATAGTAATATAGAACATTTCGTAAATATATATATTTACACACATATATATATATATATATATATTTCTTTTTTTTATGTTCTCTGATTAAGTTTCAAAGATGAATAGTCAATTTACACAATTTACAACAACAAACACTTGGTACTTTGTGCTTTAATATTTCTAAAGTCTATTATAGTGATGATGTGGAGAGTATAATGGTTAACCCCCGTTTGATTAACATGCAAAATATACCTAGATGCAATGAATAGGATTAGGATTAGATTGGATAAAGGGTTTATAGAGATTATGATATCCAATAGATGGAGCTTTTGTTTGTTTTCACGCACAGATCCATACACACACACACACACACATATATATATATATATGTACATTGAAATGTAACTAACTCCTCCATAGGCAAAAGAATGTTTATTCATAAATACAAGAAAAGATGTAGAAAGGATTTTATGTAATTTAATTAAAAGTCAAAAAAGCTCTACAATAACTTTAAAGCTACATATTAGGAGAGACTAGAGAAACTCTGCTGCCAAATCGACACCATTTTTTTAATTGAGCGTAATGATAAGGGCCAATAGGGGATGTGTCATTGCAGGAAATAGAATAAACTTATAT
>JANSTT010007858.1:0-26863 GCA_026745375.1 Platyura marginata
TTTTGATGATTTTCTCAATATTTTGTTAGAAAACCGGAAAAAATTTATAAGGCAAAAAAGATTGGAAATAAAATTTTACTTGAAGTAAGATTATCTTAGTTATAATAATAAAACAATTAATGAAGTTAGACGGATTAAAGTAAGAATTTCAAAGGTACTTTGTATAGGCAAAAATAAAATCCACGCTACGTTACTGATTTATATGTTATTTTGTTTGGGGGTCAAATTAAGTTTTTTTTTCTTCTGCACTATTATTGATTTCATAAATTTCTAAAATATCTTAAAGTTTCACATAACTAAGTAGAAATACTGAACTCTAACAAAAATAAGAATAAAATTTCTTTTTCCATTTAAATCAGAATTTTGTTTGGATTTACTTTGAACAAATTTTTGATGCACAATGGGAGCACCTAAATTATTCTCTTTTTGGCCAGAAAAAAAACTAACTTTTTTTTTTCTGAAACGAACAACAAAGTTTTTCAAATGCACACTAAAGCGTAAAAAAGCACACAACAAATTGCAATCGTAAACTTTGCAGCTACATTTATTTTCCAAAGAAGAAAAAAAAACAGGAAGAAAAAAACAGGAATAAAAATATCTAATTCTATTTTATAGATCGTTTTATTTCGATGATAATAAAAATTTTTCCTTCCGAAACATTTACCAGAACGGGAATAAAAATTATTTTCTTAGCCCAATATTAATCAGCATTTATACAAAGTTGGGGATGATGATGAGTCACGTACCGCACGACTATTTTCTAATATTTTCTGTAATCCAAGTACCCGTATTTTGTTTGAAGGTTTATTTATATTACGCAAAATTGGTAATTACAATCGACAGAAGGGGGAAAGGTTAACATTTACAAGATGAAAAGTTATTTTCCCTATATAATATTTGGCATACAGTATAGTACTACTTGATATTATGTATAGGTGTGTGTGTGTGTATTTATATGAACATTGAACATGAACATATAGGATTAGTATAAATTAATTAAGCATATTCCATTGACTTTTCTAAAGAGTGTAGGAGGTACTCGGTATTTATTATTTTTGTTAACATATTATTATTATGTAATTATAATTAATTATATATAAAATAAAATTACTTAATTAGTCTACTTATTATTATAGTTCAATAAATATAGACTCAAATAAATATAATCATACAATATCTAGAAAATGTCAATATCTAGACTGCAGTTTCAAATCAATATCATTTATAGATGTTTCACAACTGGCAGCAATTGAAAAGAACTTTCTGCACTTAACACAATTTGTAGCTTTTTGTTTGGAAACACTCCTTTTTTTTCTTTTTTAAAATACGAAGCTTTTTCGCTAAAAAAAATCCATACTGCAATTGGTATTATTTTTTAAATTTAAAATTAGATAAGTCGAGTTAGCTTCATTGTATATGATCGATGCGCGGCCACACGCCAATAGGGCGAGTCTACAAATTTAAAAAAAAATTTATTTTTTATGTTTTACTGTTGCTATTACATGTTGCTATTCACCCACCATCCATCCAAGTATGCCAATTCTATATAAATTTTCTAACTCTAATTTTTTTTAAAACTTTATGTTTAAATATTTTATTTATAAAACAGTTTTTTTCATCGCCCCGAAAAAATGTCAAAAATCTAAGATTCGCCCTGTTGTTGTGTGGCCATTGGATACGCTCATTCGGTATTAAAAAAAAAAAAAACAGAAAAATTGAAGTCGACTTATTGCCATCCCAAAAAAATGTATGGCTTTTCTCGACTGCACAGTATTTGATATTACGTAAAAAACCAAATATGTACCATAAACCATATTAATGAATCACAAGAGCTAAATTTATTTTTAAAATATTAGATTTTTTACGTACGTTACAGTTGAGAAGTACAATAATCAGTAACAATATTTTTTTTCATCAGTTATAGGAAATTTTTTTTTTTTTTAAACATTTTGTAACCTATTAAATATCAAAATATCAAACCTCGTCAATTTAACGACATTAATTGACTGATATTTTGCTGAAAAATCTAAAATCATTCATTGAACATCTCCTATTTGTAGTTAAATGGTTTCACTACCATCGGATATACGATACAATATGTTATTGCATTTTCAGTTCCCTATTTTTCTAGAGATCATCACCTAAAGATTCGAGAAACTCACATCGTGTAATTAAAAAAACTTAAATTTATTGCAAACTTACTAGATAACCAAAAAAAAAAAAATCTAAACAAATTCTAAGTAATAATTGAATGTAGGGAAGAGTGGGGTTAAAAAAAAATTAAGTAAAGCTGGTAAATAAAATATTTTTACCAAAAGTTAACATAACGTTAAATTTTACTATGAATAACTCAATTATAACTCTACGAGTATCTTGCCCATCATTGTAAAATACTGACTAATGATAATTTTGAAAATTATTTTATAAAATTAAAAAAAAAAAATTAAATAAAGAACAAAACTTTTGATTGAAGCATAAATAAACCTTTTATATTGAAGATTCTTTTATATTGATTGACAATACCCTATAATTTTATCATAAATCATATATAGCCCCCAATAATATTTTGTCAAAAGTTCTATAAGGGATGAGCTAATAAACTCAGCAAATAGTCGGTAATCAACCATATAAATACACTCAATTAATCACGCGAAATTTATGGCGTACACAAAATGTAGTTTATTATGTTTGCATAGACAATAAATTTTGTTGAAGTTTATTCTAAACTAAATTATATACTAACTCTAAGAACTACATATATGTATGTACAAGTAAGTACCTATATCACATCATATATATATATGTTTGTAGGAGGATATGTACCCTAAAATGAAAAATGAAAAACAAAAAATATTTTGTTATTTTTGTTTTTTGATGAAAAGAATGTATACCTACCCAAGCAGCAATTTAACACCGAAATTAATAAGAAAACGTAAATTGGTCTCCCATTGGATGGAGCACGTTTTAAAAACGTTATAATAACAGCACAATTTCAACCAGAATAATTTAATTTCTATGAATTAAAAAGCCGTTGTATAATCAACCATTATTTAACGTTAACTATTAACCCAATAAAATATATTGAGTTAACCTTACATGTTGGCTAATAAACTATAAACTATTTTTGAACCATAAATACACTTTTTGGCAAAAAAACGTTGTAAAGACTATAGCAGGACGTTTAAATAACCTCTTTTTAAACATTAACAAAAAAACTGCAAAAAAACGTTGTAAAAACCATAGCGGGACGTTTAAATAACCTCTTTTTAAACACTAATAAAAAAACTGCAAAAATACGTTATAAAAACCATAACGGGACGTTTAAATAACCTCTTTTTAAACATTAATTAAAAAAACTACAAAAAAACGTTATAAAAACCATAGCAAGACGTTTAAATAACCTCTTTTTAAACATTAATAAAAAAACTGCAAAAATACGTTGTAAAAAAGTTTAATTGAAGTTGAAATTCTACCTAAATGCGGTTAACCAATCGGTATTTTTATTATAAGCTATAAACCTCGGTTATAATTACGGTATTTACACGGTATTTGCAACTCAATAAAAATAATTTTTAAAAAGTAGCAACTTTGTTAAAAAAAAAAAAAACTGTCCAAACGAAGTTATAGCAAGGTTGGTGGGAAGTATTATTAGAACTTTTTTTATTTTTTCCTACTTTTAACTAGAGCTGCACAAATTGCTACTTGGGCTAACTATACCTACCTCTTATCTTCCTTATGTGTATCTACTATACATATGTACTAAGTATGTATATACACATATCTAATAATAAATAAATTTTTGATATCTATATAAAAGTACATACATAGGTATGTACATGTACCACCTCTATACAATGATATGTGCTAGGCTAGAATTGGAGTAGTAGGAGTAGTAGCTAGCTAACGGAGGAGAATCAATGCGAAAAATATTATTTTGGATTCAGAAAACCACAATCAAAAACAGCATATCATTGAATTTTGATCGAAAAATATTCAAATTATATATAATACGATGATGTTTTTGTCGAGGGAAAAATGAAATTTTCCCTTATATTAGATTTTCTATTTTTCATATACTTATGCTATGCATATTATATTTATATTTATGTATGTACATACACATTGTACAAATATTTTTAGGGGGTGGGTGGGGTGGTGTTGGTGGTGGTGGTTTCTTCGAAGACGTGGTTGTATTAAATGTCTTCACTTTGGAGTGGGATATATGTCGCTTGCTAACACGGTTATTTGTTTAAATCACTAAAAATGTTTGCGGTAAACATGTTTTATGAATATGCGTGCTGTCATGTGTGTTATTTTCAATTATTTTGATTAAATTATAGCCAATCAAATTTGAGTTTGTAGATGTATTCTGTATAATATGTATGAGTATGTGTTATAATATAACTTGGTGACAGTTGACAGACGGTATTGGTATAGGAATAAAATGCATAAATGCAAAGTCACATCAAAATATGAGTACGAGCAGTTCGTGGAAGTCAATGATGGCCGAAAATTTCAATTCATTCCGTTGAAGTGGCCTCTCTCAATCTCTCTCTGCGATCTTTTAAAATTAATAGCCGAACAATAACCATCAATAGTCACGCCATAGTTAAATTAACCCGTTTTAACGTTAGCCTCAAGCAATACTTATGTAAGTTGCCAGACTGCGAGAATCGTTCGGATCCATTTTCCAATGCTCAATTTTAGCCATAAACTGCATTCAAATTTTATAAAAAACTAACAAATTATTTACGATTTTTGAACTTATAATTTTTGATTTTTTGATGAAACTTGGTGAGTTTAGAGTCAAAGTTTAAGTAAATTTGCGTGTGATAGTATTCTTTAAATAATTATTGTGACCAGGAGCTGAGAATATGGAAGACATCCTCCTCCTTCTCCTCTCCACACGCCCTGCACATCTCCGTATCACTGTAGTCCAATCTCCAGGCATGTTTTCTGAGAGGGAACCTTACCTTGCTTTCCTCTGCCTATTTATGAGTCTTCAGTTTACCCAGTTCAAAACATCACCATTTGCTACAGCCCATGAATATTACTTTTATAACATTTATATGGTTTCATTATGTGTGAATGAATTCGGGTGGTTTATATAAAATTACATATAACCAAAAACAACATAAATGTCCAGTCCATTTAATCGAAATTTCCTAAAAGCGCATCTCATCATTATTATAGAGATATATGTACAGTACATATATAATATATAGTAAATATAATCTCTAAGCTGACAACTTAAACTTACTTCTATTATGAAATCTTGCTAAATAAATTCAATGCTACAATATTACTCTGTTATATACATACATAACATATACATATATATATACATATATATATATATAATGTGTACAAAACACAAACACATATTCTATTTAGATTATACTTGTTTGTATACATAGAAAATCAAATTGAAACTATTTATTTTATAAGTGCATTAATGAAACTCCTCGTTACTTCCGAAGCTAAAACATGCTTAGCAGAGCATGAAATTAAGCCTATATTAAGCACATACATATGTAAACTTTGTAAAGCTTTAACTTATTGCATACATAATACATACATATATACATACATACAAACATATGTACATACATACATACATACATATGTATATATATATAGATGAATATTACATATGATGAATATATTGTATAAGTACAGACCAATAAAGGAATGTTTTTTTATTTTAATTGCACTCAACATTAGTATGCTTCCTCTACATTTGTATATTCTATCGGACAATTTCGACATCAATACAGTAATAATCGTTTATAGTGACTCCGGATATAGTGGCATTCCGGTTAGTGACCATTTTTTTTCGAAATTGTTGGTTTTGTATGAATGCCCTGCCCATACAATCAACTATCATCCCAGTTTCCCCATCCATATATATATTTTTAATTTTCTCTCATAATTATGACCTTTTGTATGTGTATGTAAATAGTCCTCACGTCTATTAGGAGCACGTTTCGCCACTGAATCTTAAGCAAAAAAATTTTTCTTCATTTTGATCAATTTTAAATATTTTTAAAGATAAACGCTAAACCCTTTAAGGTCAAATTAAAGAACTTGCCATAATACTTAATAGAAAAAAAATTCTTTAATAATATAATAGAATAAATTGATGACGGCAACTTATACGTCTCCATCAACATAATTAATCATCACAACAAAATAATGAAAGAAAAAAAAAAAACCAAAAAAAAAAAACAAACAAAACAAAAAATCATCAACAAAATAATTGACGACAAAAAATAATTTCCCCAACACACATAATCACTGTTAAAAACATCGGAAATATAATATTTGTCTTCATATTGCAAACACTTCCGTGAGGTTAAGATGAGCTTTAAGTATTCCGTTCAGCTTTAAGGGTAAATATACTCACAGCTCTATCTATAATCTATATATATATATATACTTACATACATATATATATACATAATATATATAAAAATATTAGGTCCGTGGTAATCTGCAGCTTTATTAAGACGTGCTTTGAATAGATTGTATAAGAATTAAAATTTTATATAACTATGTTGTGTATGTATGTATATTGTATAAGAAAAAAAAATATATATATATATACATATATATGTATACATATTTATGTATATAGACATCTACACCTACTCCCCAAAAATTGTGTTATGTTAGTATATATTATAGAATACAAGAGGATGTTAGATATATTATAAAGATGTATAGCGCAATGTGTAGTATATATATATATATATGTAAACAGTGGCGGCTCGTGAGAATTACTAATTAAAAGAAACCGAAAAAAATTTGGTGAGGGTGCGAACATCTTGACCGATTTTAAGCGGGTTTTTTTAAAAAATGACCCAATTTTGAACTTTCTTAATAATAAAGATATGATTTTGACACTTTGTATTTCTATATTATTTTGAATTTTAAGCATTTTTTGGCAAATAAAATTTTTGGAAAAAGTTAACCCTTTAAGGTCCATGAAACATGAAAGGGTTAACCAAAAAAAAATATTAAATATTACTAAATTTATTCAGGGAGTTATTCTTTATGTTGTTGGTGCATTAATATATTTTTAAAAGTTAACCCTTTAAAGGCAAGATTTGAACATTTCATGATGAAAATGTATAGACCTTAAAGGGTTCATTTTTTCGAAAAATTTTATTTTGCAAAAAATGCTTAAAATTCAAAATAATATATTAATACAAAATGTCAAAATCATATCTTTAGTATTAAGAAAGTTCAAAATTGGGTAACTGTTTAAAAAAACCGCCAAAAAAACGTTCAATTTGTTCGCAGCCTCACTAAATTTTTTTTCTCGATTTCTTTCATCAAAATGACGTAAGTATTTTTTAAAAAATAGTCCCATGATGAAGGGATCAATAATTCTCACGAACCGCCACTGTATGTATATATATATATATATATATATGTATGTATCTATAGATCTATATTTTACTTATGATATTAAGAAGGGTTTTGTAATAATATTAGACTGGGGTGTACGGAGATGGATGGAGGTATGTATGTATGTGTACAAATCCTAAAACGTAAATATATTATTGGTTAGATTAGGTAAATAGTGAATAAACCCGAAAGATAATTAATTAATTCCAAAGAAATATTTTTGGAAGTTCCCTCTGTATTCGATATAAGTACATATACATACAATTATCACATATTTTTAATTAACAAGACTCATTAATTTTTTTTTTGTTTTTAGGAATATATGTACAGTACATATGTACATACTTAGATGAACAATATTATATGATTGGAATTGATGTTCCCCCTTTCTTTTACTAAATGTCAGGTATGCCTTTTATATTATATAATATTCGGGAGGAAAATAGAAATTCCTTTTAATAATTCATTTGTGAAATTCATGATTACCATATTTGCAACCTGTTTCACTTTAAAGTGGGTAATTAATTCAAGTCAATTAATTACGAAATAATTAAATTTTCATCGACAGCAAAAACAAATAGCAGTCTCAATAGGATTTTATATACATACATATATATACATATATACACATACACATACACAGTGATTAAGTTCACACATATTCACTTTGAAGTTTGAACGCAGAGAGGATTATAAATTGAAACGATATATGTATAACCAAATAGCTACAATCCAGAAAATTAAATACCTTCCAGAATCTTTTGTTCAAATATTATTTACATATATTTACGAATATTGATCTTTTTTTTTCTTTTTGATTAATTATTGAAAGAAATTATAATAAAGAAGAGGTTATACACCCCCTCCCCCCGACAATACCCTAAACTGATTTTGTAATAAAATATTTTAATTTAAAAATAAAAACTTTTCCGTACTTATTTAGTTTATTTAAAATAGGCGAAATCGTTCACCATTCCCATTTTAACACCTCCTTCACCCTTTCCCTTAAAAACCGCTCCCCCTACCCTCTACATTTTTTTTAAAAATGTTTATTTTTACCAATTAAATGAATGAATCTTTTTTTTTTTAACTTTTCATAGGACATGTTAAGGGATTAAAATTGAAAGGCTATCCCTAACTCCCTTTCTTTCCCCCATTACAAAATATTATGCCAAATGTACATTTTTACACATAAACAGTTGAAATTCTGGATTTATAGTTTTTGGGGTCGCAAGATATGATATTGAAAATCAGCAAAATCTTCCTACCCCTTCGACCCCTTTCCATACAATTTTTTTTTTGTAAAAAAGTGTTTTTTTTGTGTGTTTTCTCCCAGTAAATAACAAAATTTTGAAAAAATTATAAATGCGAAAAAGTTTTTATTTTTTGTGTTACATTGTAGGTGACTATTAAAAAAAATCACACACAATTTTTGAAGTTTGAAGTAGTCATCCTTTGGTAGCCTGTACTTTTAGTTAAAAAGTTCCAATCAGTCTTTTCCAATCCAATCAGTTTACTATGTTTTCATATAGTCACCCAAATTGTAATTGAAATCTCTAACATTGCGCTCATTCAAATATAACATTAGAGAAATTAATAGCAAGTGGTTTTGGGTATGGTCAATTCTAAGAAAGAGGAAATGAAGAAATACCTACTCGAAGTTTTTCAATATTTGACCATACTAAATATCCAATAGTTTCGATTAGTTGTTCAGAATAGTTTATTGTTGGCCATTTTATATCTGTATGTTTAAAGTTCCTTCTCATTTTCATACCCGTTACCCGTTTGATGTTAATCAAAGGGTATCATAACTTTAGTACGGAGTTTGTAATGCCCCTTAATATTCATTGTAGAAAAAAATTTTAAAACCATTGTCCTTCTCGTGAAATTCTAAGTCGAAATATGCGCATATTCGTCCGTCCTTGATCAAGATTCCGGCTAAACGGCTGAAACTAAAAAGCTGAAATTTTGTCCTTATAGTCCTAGAGTAAGATTTCTATTGTTTTTTGAGCAAATCGGACATAGTATAGGGGAGATTGTGGTACACCTGATACAGTGTGCACGTAATTTCAATATATACCATTCATTTACTCGAAAGGTAGTCGAAATGTAGAAAAAATGAATACGACAACAATTATAGAGAATACAAAAATGAAGATTTTATTCTTAGAACAAAAATTTCCGTGACCTACCGTTATGGGGCTGCTTTATGCAATTTTATGCAATTTCTAGGCTTTTTAATCTTTTATGAATGAATGAATATAGTCAAAATGACAGAGAATAAAAATGTTAAGATTTCACTTATAGACGAAAAAGTTTTACGACTTATCGTTATGGCGCTGCGATCAATTTTAATTTTCTAGGGGTTTTAACCATTTACTTGAAAAATATTTGGATTACGCAAAAAATGAATATAATGAAAATGATAGAGAAGATCGAAATGAAGATTTTATTAATAGACCAAAAAGTTCCATAATCTACCGTTATGGCACTGCGATCAATTTTATGTCATTTCTAGGATTTTTAATGATTTACTCAAAAAGCATTTAGATTACGGAAAAAATTAATATAACAAAAATGATAGAGAATAAAAAAATAAAGATTTTATTAATAGACCAAAAAGTTCCAAGATCTACCGTTATGGCGCTGCGATCAATTTTATGTCATTTCTAGGGTTTTTAATCACTTGTATTGAATACAATATCTACAAACAAAATAGACGCGGACCAAGTCGTAAATAATAAAGGAGTACTCATACGAACATTATATAATTAGCGTAGTCAATTATTCCGTCTTTACTGGTTTTTCTTGCTGTTGGCATTTGAGCGCTTTATTTGTATAATCAATATGGCTGTAGCTTAAATATAAATCTAAATATAAATACATTATGTACTATCTAAAAAACAGTTAAATTAAATAAATATTTACTCCCAATCACATCCTACCTAATACAACATTTATACATTTATAAAAGGGACATACTTCTTTTATATGTATATGGATAAACTAAGGAGTATATATATAGGAGTGTACACTTGTACAGTATATTTTTGAAGTTACCATATTTATTTTTACAATTTTCCATAAAATATTTATTTTTAAAATCTAAAAAAAAAAAAAATTGATTAAAATAAATATTTGATCTATTCAAACAACCGTTTATGTATACGGATGCGCTATGAATAATAATCTCAAGGTAAAAATTGTTTTCAAATTCAAGCACGTTTTCAGGTCAATTGTTTTATGCCCAACAGAATTGATTTTCCTTAAATGGGGTTTTTCCTCTTTCACCTGTTCGGTAATTAAGATTTAGAAAACTTGCAACGCGTGTACTATTGTATAGTTACATAGAATTATAACCGACCGACCGTTAATTGTAAGACAGTTTTTTTGTTGTTGTTGTTTTTGTTGTTTTTGTTGTTTTGTTGTTGATTCTTGTCATGAAAAGGAAATTAAATAATATACCGACATAAATATAAAGAAGTATTATTGGTGTGTGTGTGTGTGTTTGTGGAAATGGGAAAATTTGCGTCACAATTTATGGGTTGGTTCACGTAAATTTTATTTCCACTTTATTCCCTCCCACCCCCTCCTTATAACGTTATTATGAGAGTTTAAATAAAATGTCGTCACTAATTATTTAAACATTTTCGTTTATATTTATCCAACTATGGATACGTAAAATAAAAAAAAAAAATCCTCGAGAGCTATAGAGAAATTTTAAGAAGAAAATGTCGCGTGTATTACGGCATTTTCTTCGATTCATTAATTTTTTTTTTTTTTTTTTTTTTCATCTTGCTTCTTAAGAAGGCAAATTACTTTCCCGTACATTTCACACAATCAAAATTGATTTTTATATTAAATTTAACTACAGGAGCACAATTTCTATGTATAGTAAAACATCTCCGCAGTGGTAATGAAGGATAATTTAATTTTACGAATTACGAAGCAAGCTCCGGTATCATAAAGACGATGCAAATCCTATGGGAAATACCTAAATTGTTTAAGTAGTATAATTCTGCCGTATCTCATTTCCCTGAAGTGATTATGGTTTAACAAAGATCTTAATATACTTGAATAAACCGGGTACAGTATACGAGTACATACATATATATGTATATATATATAGATATATATATATTATAAACAATCCTTTCATGAGAGCATATAACACATTGGCAACGTGGATTCCCATGATACTTCCCAGACAGTTAAGTCAAATCCATTATATTGAATGATAACTGGAAATTCTTTTTCAAAAGTAATTTAATGCTTGTTTACAAAATCTACATAATGGAGTTGAAATGAAAGTCGTGAAAATGGAGCTTTGTCTAATGAGTTTGAATCAACCGACTAATTACATGTCATGGTGTACGCACAAACAGAATACTTATTTAGTCTAATTTTGATAAATTGTTTGTTTTTCAGAAATGAGATTTCATCATCATCGTCATTTCTGTCGTGTCTCTTCTATATAATAACAAAATAATTAGCGAAATATTTCCAAACAATAAATTATATGACGACATAAAAATAACTCGAACCCATAACGATCATATAACGCTTTTTTTTTGCCATATCCATTAACGCTCGGGAATCCATATCTTAGGAGTTAGTGGCGCGATAATAGAATGAAATCATCAAACGAACTAATACCTGACTCACAATTGCAATGGCCGTTCTCGGTGAATGTACGGATTGATCGCCATCAAAATGAAATCTAAAGAGTCTGCTGCAGTTGAGAGTGATTCAATCGGAACTTCTAAAATCAGACCTAGAACATAGTTATGAGTGACACATCTGCAACCGGCAACTGGCAGATTATCGCAAAAATGTTGTTAAAACACATCCATCCACAATTGAATGTCCAAAAGTACCGGGAGATATGATTTAGACCAGAAAGATCTAATATACGATCTTCAGTTGAGGCAGCTCTTCTTACTACGACCGTCTATGTAATAATAATGAAAGTGGATAGTTCTAAATCTCCCGAATTGTAAAAAGTACCAAGTACTATCATTAAAAAGAAATTAATTCCAGATCTTAGTCAGTAGATGATGACGTAACTCTGTAGGTATAACAAGTGAGATAAATATGAAGAATCCCATACCTATAGAGAAAATTGTTGCTCAGATAAAAAGAAATTGAACTAAAACCTATAAAAGATAACTGAATCTAGTAGCTAGATAAGGTGGCAGACATCTTTTATACGTCATTAGTGATGAGCAAACGCAAGACCAGGTCTTGAACATTGAGTGTTGGTCTTTGTCTAGGTCTTGCTCATTCGGTCTTGGTCTTGGTCTTGTTTTTGTAGAAGAGTCTTGGTCTTGGTCTTGCAAAATGTTCAAGACCAAGACTGGAGGTCAGGATGTCTTAGTTTTGCACATTGAATTTTAATCATAGTCTAGGTCTTGCACATCGGGTCTTGTTCTTGTTTTTGTAGAAGCGTCTTGGTCTTGCAGAATGTTCATGACTAAGACTGATGTTGCTTATCACTAAATGAGCAAATGCAAAACCAAGACCTAGACCACATCACTTTTGGTCTTGGTCTTGTACATTGGGTTAAGTTTTTGAAAAGTTGTCTTGGTCTTGGCCTGATCTTGGTCTTGACCTGATCTTGGTCTTGGTCTGATCTTGATCTTGGACTGATCTTGGTCTTGGTCTGATCTTGGTCTTGATCTGATCTTGGTCTTGATCTGATCTTGGTCTTGCATATTGGGTTTTGGTCTTGGTATTTCACATTGGGTCTTGGTCTTATTTTTGTAGAAGTGTCTAAGACCTAAACAGCAAGACCAAGACTGATTTTGCTCATTGTCCCTCACCAAAGTAGGGTCCTCCATTTATCGCAAAATTATGACACATTTAGGATAGACAATTGATTTAAAAGCGTCAATAAAAAAAAGTTTGAGATAACCAAATCTGAGGATAGGTAAATGCCTTTTCTACAGTTTCTTTAAAGATTTTTACACCTACCTACTATTCTCATATTTTACTTAGTTACATAAACATTGGTGTATTATGTTGGTATTAAGTACCAGCTAATTATGTAATATGCATATTTTAAACAAAGTTGTTGTTAGATTATACTCACTGCCGGAAAACATAATATTTAATCTCTGATAATTTTCAACTAAAGTATACAATATGGAGTTGAAATTCCATTAAATCAAAACTTCTCCTAAATATTATACCTAATCCCACCTTGTCTGAGTGTGGTTTTGAACCTACTTGTTAATATTATCTACTATTGCCATTTCGAAATGATATTTTACCTCCTAATTTCCATATATGCAGTTGTATAATGTAATGGAAGTAGGTATGCAATGCAACTAAATGCATATGTACCACATACATAGTTTAGAGTTAGAGTCACTTGATAACTAGCCGGGTCGCCAACTTTACAAAAGTAATATAGCGACGATACCGACATATATACTCGTAGAATAGAGAATTTAATATAAATTGGGCCATTTGAAAAAAAAAGTGGTTGAATTGAAAACCACAGCTTTTATGGATATAATAATCTATTGACTGATGACATAACAAAAACCAAAATATTCATTTTCAATTATTTTAACTTTAATTTCGTTCGTTCAATTTAACAAAAACCACAAACGTTAAATAACCAGTAAAGAAAAAGTGCGCATAATTGGATATTCCAATTTTAATCTACCCACTTGAGTACTTATTTAAGGATTGTTAAAGTAACAAATGACTGATAAAATACCTAATATGTAACTTACACGACAAAAATCAAGTTACATTTGTTACATGTATAGTTTTTACCAAAATTGGTACGTTTTTTTCAACGCAATGGTTATCGCCAAATTTGCCATTCTGAATTAATCTCGGAACAATTCTGAATATGTCTTGTGATGGAGTTATTTCATGCATCTGTCAAACTGAATTGAATGGAATCGTATTAATTTGCTACATTTGTTACGTTTGTTACATTTGTTACATTTGTTTCATTTGTTACCAGTTTAGTAACAAATGTAACAAATTCGAAAAAAGTGTTACTTTAACAACCCTGACTTATTTATTGTCTACAACTTTGCTCTTATCAATATTTTCTATACAACAAATAACTATTGAGTAAATTGAATACAAATGATTAAAAACCATAGAAATGATATAAAATTGTTTGCAGCGCCATAACGGTAGAGTGTCTAATTTTTTGGTCTATTAAAAAAATCTTAATTTTCAGCTCTCTAACTGTAGCCGCAACTGTAGCTGGAATCTTGACAACATTATATTTGTTGTAAGATTGTAACTCGAAATAGGCATATTCGAATTCGCCACTGCAACCCCTTGTTAATTAGTACTTTTTACATTTACATGGTTTTATTTCCATTATTCATTAAAAATGCCCCTACAAACTAAACATCCATAAATCAATCATAAGTATTTAAGCTCTCTCTCTCTCTCTCTCTCTTTCGCACTCTCTCTTCAATCCTTCAAAGGTTCAATACTCATGTAGGATGACATTTTTAACAAATATTAAGCTATAGCCACAATGCAACGCTATACGTTCGGTTCCGTTCCCACCCGTTTATAAATAATCGAAAATGTCAACATTGCATGCAAGTGCATAGGTTTTACGGTAGATATGTCACAATGAACGGAAACGGTACGTCAAGAGTTGACAAAAATTAAAATTGAACAGAATGGAACGGAATACATAACCGAAATTTGTGCTGATAAAACTGTGTTTATTTGGAAAGTGGTTGGTTCTCACTAATAATAAATGAATTAATGATTTTAAATATCATAAAATCATTAATTAACCCATTAACGGCGAATGGGTAGAATAATACCAAAAAATAGTGCAATCTTAGAAAAATTCTAGCTACAACCAAGTGAGAGATATCGCGAATTGGTTTTCATGTACAGGTAGATGAAGTATAGGACTACTACTAAAAAATAATTTAGGGGTGATATAATACCAAGCTATTGAGGGGTTGCTCAAATGTCAGGAAATTTACAAAGTCGTAATTTCTCTGAAAAATTATGGAATTGGAAAATCGGAAAATTCTCTTGGTGCCTAATAGGTGTCCTCTATCTGACAAAAATATATTCACCTGGGTAGGACTACTCAAAAAAAAAAAATCAGACGAAAGAATCGAGGCTCAGCCATTAATGGGTTCATTAAAAATGGATTATGTCCAAGGGAAAAATATTCATATGGACAATGGATATCGAGGTATATTAATTTTATTAAATTTAGAGGAAAAATAAAATTTTGTTCAGGTTTTCCCAATTTTTCCATACATATCCCTTGAAAGTTCCTCAAAAAAAAAAAAAATCTCCTAAACTATTTTTTTTTCGAGTTAGCTCGTTATGATTAATATATAAATAAGGAACATTTCTTAAAATCAATCACTTCTAAGAAAGATAAGCATGCAAGTGGTGGCCGAAAACTAGCTCATTAATAAATAATAATAATAAAAATCCTAACCCTCTGCGAATTGAAATTGACATGAAACGACATGCTCAGATTGAAAAACTTCAATTAACTTAACTCAACCTATCCGATGGAGAAAAAAAAAGAAGAAAAGTTTTATTGAAGTAAAAAAAAAAAGAAAAAGAGAGTCACATGTGGTGACAGTTTTTATTTTGTATTTCTTTTAGGAGATTTTCCCTTTTATCCCAAGGTAATTTATTTAAATTGGCAACTCTATTATTTTCCCTTTTTTTTTCTTCTTCTTCTTCTATAGCCTCCCCAATATACAAGCTGTAAAAGTACCGGTCACGACGGCTTTAAAAATAGCTTTACCTACCTATCACGAACAAGAAATAAAACATTTCCTATATATATATATATATATATATATATTGAGAATGTATGGATGCCCTCTCCTGTTATATCCCATCCACATAAACACAATATGTTTGAGAACTCTCCGTTAAAAATCTATCAGAAAACTTTGTGTGTTGAGTGGACTTTTGGAAACTTTACTCAAGTTTTATGTGTAAATTGGGACTGATTACCATGGGCTATCGAATAGTCTATGTCTATATAGTAAAAATATATGTATCTAGCTTAGTCATCCATACATACATACATACATACATACATACATACATACATACATACACAAATACATGTACATGTATAGAGATACCTTAAGTTTTCTATTATATATACACATGGATACTCGTACATATACATATATGGTATCCTTAAATCTTAGATGGGTCACTGGGAAGTTTATGAAAAGTTTGAGCCCAAGCTATATAATATTTTCTTTCGACAGGGGGGTTGGAAAAGTATATAAATGACCAAAACTGTTTACATAATAAATTACCTTCGTTTTGCTTTGACATTATCTCCATCAAAAACATTTGGGCTTCTGTTGAAGTGATTTGTTTTTTTATTGATAGTAAATAAAAGTTTAAGTTGGTCATCCTATTAGGTTTTTTTTTTTTTCTGTACATATAAGAAAGAAACTTCATTGTTTTATTTTATTTATTTACATATGTATGTATGTGTACATAGAGCATAGGTAAATGTTTGATTTTCTGATATACAAAATATTTGAACCGATACTCTACCTAGTCGTATAGACCAATTATGTATGAAAAGCCTATATGTGCATAGGTAAGAACAGGGTGTTCCACAAATATATTGTCAAGGAAAACATCTCCGAAAATAGTTTAGTACTATTTAAAAAAAATGATAAAGGTCACTATATTTAATGTCAATTCAAATTATATTCAAAATGACCTTTGCTTTTTTTTTTAATGGTGGATTTAAATAGGGGAAAACGGGTGAAATATTCAAAAACTTCTAATTTTTGCTATTCAAAATATTAAAAAAAAAATTGAAATAAAAGTTTAAAAAAATTATTAGAAAATATCAAAAACAAAATTTGGACTTTTATAGGGTACACTAGGGTTAATAATATTTTTTACTCAACTTTTATGTTTTTGAAGTAAAAAAATTACTCAGTGACATGGATAAAACAATAATTATGTCATACAAAAAATATTTTTATAGGGGAAGTTTGGGCAAATAACAATAATTATATAATACAAACAATATTTTTATAGGGGAAGTTTAGGCAAATAACAATAATTATGTTACACAAATAATATTTTCATAGGGGAAGTTTGGCCAAATAAGAGTAATTATGTCATACAAATAATATGTTTATAGACGACGTTTGGGCAAATAAGAATAATTATGTTATACAAATAATATTTTTATAGGGGAAGTTTGGGCAAATAACAATAATTATGTCATACAAATAATAACGAGTGTCCTTAAAAATTTGCGCTTTTTTTATTCCAATGATATAATTTTTGATACAAATAATTAAAAGTCACAAAATGTCAGAAACCTATCTGTCATAGAAAACAAAAGCCATAAATTTGATGGAAACATCTTTTATATTGATTTTTTGTCAAATTTTTAATTTACAATATTCTCGACCCCTTTACCTACTCCATCTTATAACGAGTCGCCACTGTTTTAGACCGAAAATCATCTTCAAACAAACGAAAACAGTTTATGAAATAAATAATCGGCAAATAGCTACTTAGGGGCTATATATATGAAATAATTAAATGTACCAAAGTTAAACTGAGTCTTTTGTTCAAACTAATAATAGGCCAATTATAAAATAAGTACCCCAAAAAAAAAAAAAACAAAAAAACGTTTTCAATTAAAAACAAAAATTCTATTCATTTCTGTTTGTGGATCTTTTTATGATTTTCCCTTAAATTAGAAATAAACTTTCCTATTGATTTTTATTCTTTTGAGATATTTTCTTTCTTTCTTATTTTTCGTGAGTATTCTTTTAATAATTGGCAAAGTTTAGTTTATTTATGAGCTTTTAAGAACTCAAAGTTTCAAGTTGTTTCTTTTGTATTTAATACTTGTGTAAGTACCAATTAAATGAGAATTTGATTCATAAATATTCCGGTGGTGAGAGTTTATTATTTCAATAATGAAATACTTTTTGTGCAAATATAGAAAAAGAACTTTTATTGGAATCAAATTTGTTTGTTTAAAAATATTTGTTCAAATATGGTGGAATATTAATGTAAAACTTTATATACAAATACATGCAGTAGTAGGCCGGCCCAAATACAGAGGGTCCTATAGCCATAAGTATAGTTAATTTTCATCTTTCACTTGCGTATTTGGTTATTAGAGTTTTTTTAAGTTTGCTTTTTCTCTTCTTTTTCTCTCTTTTCTCTCCCCGTGTGTGGGCAAGTTGGCGAACATCATTTAAGTGCGCGAACTTTATGTGTTGAAAATCAAATTTTTTTTATTGTTAGTGGGCGGAATTTCAAGTTGCCGAACTTTTGTGCTGTGTATACTGTAGTTCGCATAAAAAGTGTCATACATACATCGTGTAAATTTCAATTAACATCGATGTGCACTCGATGAAAGTTCCACAAAGTTTGCAGATAAAGTTGTACAACTAATGTTCGCGGACGAAGTTGTCGCACATGTTCACCTGTGTATGGGACCTACATATACATAATAAAAGTTACAAAATTACACCTGAAAGTGACAAACTAACAAACTACGCAATTCTAAAGTCAAATCTTTTGAATCATTTCGGTTCATTGGTTCATCTTCTTATGTCCTTTAACCCCTCCAGGTGCGGCATAGGGCTGAAACCAGTAATCGCCAAGTGTCTCGATCCATTGCCAAGGCACCAATTTCGTTCCATGTTTTACCTCAATTATTGTGGAGCGTTTCCACGTGTTTTTGGTCGTCCAGGTTTGCATTCCAAAACAAGGCTTTCCTTGCAGGATTGTCTGGCCTGCGTAGAACATGACCAATCCATGTCCATTTTCTCTTTCTTATCTGTAGCTTAATGGGGCACTCATGTGTTAATTTCCATAGGTCAGCATTAGATAGACTTTTGAGATTCAGCTCAGGCATTTGTTAATCAAGATCTGAAGTTTTCGCCGTGATTTTAATGAACACCGGCCATGTCTCACAACCATAGGGAAGAACTGACTTTACATTTGAAGTAAATATCCGCAGTTTTGTTCTTCTTGACAAGTCAGATGATCTTCAGACATTTTTTTTTATAGGAGTGTGATTTTTTATGAATCACCTACACTGAGGCCTTTACTTAGACCCATTGTATAGGTACTCCAGTTACATTTATCTCAATTGATCTGATGATCTCTTTTTTTGTAGAAAAATGTAGCAGTTGAGGTGTTCTTTTTACGAAAACCTTTCAAATGCTCGCCACCGTCATTTAAAAGAGATAATGCCGTTATCAGACTTTTTTTTAAGTGAAATCCAACCACCCGGCCTCAGATTCAAATTAACATGCCAGAGAAAAACATTTTCATGTTCACCCGGACCTCCCGCTCCAAAGGCAACCACTCAATCCACTGAGCCATTTGATCTCCAGACATTGTTGAGCTATGCAAATGCAGCCTTTGCCGCCCGTTTGCGTTGCTCAATAGCATTCTTACTATCTCCATCCTCAGAAACAATGCTGCCGAGATAGGTAAATTGGTCAGTCCTAGCAATTACTTCTTGGCCAATCATTAAGTCTACAAAAGATCGTTGTTGGAATTGATACGACTTTTGACTTCGGATTCATCGGCTCAACCGTAAAGTTTTCTTTCGTAAATCGAAAATAATATAAAAACATACAAAACAAAAAAAAAACCTTACTACGTTTGTTAATAATACAAAATACAAAAACAATAGCGATTACTCCTAATATAATGCAAACTTTTGCTATTACCTAACAACATGCCATTATTTAGGTTAGAAAGTGTTAAACTTATATTAAATCGCCAATGTACTTCTGTCAGAAACATGTGTTTCAACACGTTGAATAGGCAATATATAACTATAATAGACCCATAAATGTCTCAATACTGACGGCAGAGAAAATTTTTATATATTTCGTCCAATGGAAAATTTATTCGTCCCAGCATTGTATGCCATTAGCAGTGTATAGAGTCCCTTGTTAAGCCTACACACGTCTTATGAAGTTTTTATTTCCCTTTTCTTTCTTTTTCTCTCTTTTTCTCTCTCTCTCTCCCTCTCTCTTTCTCTATGTGTGTGTGTGTGGGTGTTTTTTTTTTTTTTTTTTTTTTGGAAAAAACATTTGGAATAATGTAGTAGTAAGAGGTAGTGATAATGATTTCGTTTTTCTTCTTATATTGCAAAGAGAAATATTTATGTAATCAGATAATGTATCAGGATAATTGTTTCATTATGTGATAGAGGTCGTGTATTTCAATTGTGTATACATATATATATATAGAAATGGAGCTTAATTGATACGTACAGGTAATGAAAGCTCAATTTATTATGATTGAATATTTTATATATCTTTTGTTGCTTTTTATTCTTTTCTTTTTTGTTTGGCTATGTAAATCCTTATTTACCGCGTTAATATCGAAATAATGTTTTAATTATTTTTTATTATACACTTTCGAAATTAGTTTTCGAAAACATGTTCCATATATTCCATATTATTCGGGGGGGGGGGGGGAAGGAAAGGCCATACAAATTTTACATAACTGCTCAAAAGTTTCGAACAAGTTAATTCAATTTCGATTTGCTGAAAATGATATTTTAATGAGGATTATCCCTTTGATATTAATTTATCATCAATATTCATTATGTTCCATTTATGAGATATATATATCTATATACATATATATATATATATAAATGTGTATATAGAACGTTATATACTATAGACAAAATATTTCTCGTAATATTATGGCATTTGCGGTATAATGTTCTGCCGAACATTTATGGAAAAGTTTTGTTTGATCAAATTAATAAATTTAAATTTTTAAGTTCTAATCCATCTGCGTTATTTTTTTTTTTGTTTTTATTTTCTCTTCTACTTCTTTTCTTTTCTTCCATTTTGCTAATGAATAAATTAAATAAATCAAATAATTCAATGTTAATTGATGGAAATGAAAACATTTACTTAGACTTTAGCTTTGTAGCACATAAATTTAATAAAGAAATTAAAAATGTCGATCAACTCTCAGAAATCCGAAAATTAAATTTTATGATAAATACATAGAATACGAGAAAATTCTGCTTGTAATGTAAAATAAGAATTCAACCTTAAACAACGGTATGTCGGATCAAGTGTATTTTACGCTGATAGAATGGTACCCTATGTATGATCGAAGTAACATATTTACGGTATTCCGCTTGGATGAGATATTTTCTCCGTATTTATTAAAATCTCCATTCAGAAGAGTACACCGCCAAACGATCGAACTTGATTTCTGTGTGGGATTGTGGAAAATTGTTTGGAAGGTGTGAGCTGAATCGTAATCATAAAACTACCTTCAACCAGGTTTGTTTAATTAACAAATGATCGATAAAATACTTAATTTGCTACTGGTAACAAATGTAAATGTTACACGACAAAAACCAATCGGCATAATACCTGAGCTCTTATGTCGATTCTGTCTCGAAGAGGACGAAATGGCGGAACACATACTCCGTGAATGTCCGGTCTTGGCCCATAAGAAGCTTGGCCACCTAGAGGAGGCTACATTCTGACTCGAAACGACATCCAACAGAACAACCCCTTACAGGTGCTAAAATTGATTAATAACACCTCGCTAAAAGACGACATTTAAATATCACTAAGGGCATCTATAATAGATCTTTTAGGTCTCAGTGGTGAAGGGTCAATAACCTTACTGCCCCCACAACCTAACCTACCAAAATTGGCACCCATTTTTCAATCAGAATGGCTGTCTCCAATTCGTCATTCGGAAATATTTCGCGGAACAATTCTGAATATGTCTTGTGATTGGGTTATGTCATCTATCTGTAAAACTGAATTAGATGGAATCGTCTTAGTTTCCTACATTTGTTACATTTGTTACATTTATTATCAATTTGTTACCAGTCTGGTAACAAATGTCACAAATTCGAAAAAAAAACTGTTATTTTAACAACCATGCCTTCTACACAATAATTCTTAGAAAATGGGCATTTTGGCGGGGCTCATAAGAATTATTGATTCCATCTTATCAGTAATTTGTACTCCGATTCCGGTTTGATGAGATATTTTTCTCACTATGCTCAACGAACCAGAATCGGCGTACTGAAGTTATTCTTCTATGGAAATGTCCCGCCATATGGATGATCAGTAGGCTGGATGGAAAAAGTTCCCCGAACAATGGTTAATTAGTTTACACTTTACGGTATATGTATTTTTTACGGATTTTACTTTCCTATCATTATTGAATATTCGACTTTATCCCAACAAAAAAAAAAAAATTGATGCCAATAATAACATATTGACAATATTTCCCATCGCTGAAATATTTATGGAATTTGTGATAAGAACTTGAACAGCACCACCAGAAGAAATCAAATTTATGGTAACTTATTTAATCCTATAAGTTTGCCTCATTTTAATCAAAATATCAAAATTTTCTTGTTATATTTCTCTATGAACCATAATTCAAAATGTAATAGGATTTGCAGCTAGGAAAAACTGTGTTTTTGGTAATACAATTTTATTTTAAACGTCAAACTTCTGCTACGGGAAGATATGCAAATTACCTTTATTGCATTATCGCTCTTAAATGGTTTAGTACTTTGTGAATAAAATTTTCGGAATATTTTGCGATGAAATGGAAAAAAATTGAGAAGTTGACGTAATTGGAAATGATGATTAGGGATAGGCTTATGGAATATTAAAAAAAAAAAAATAAATAAATTCCCTAAAAATGTTTTTGGCTGTGAGATTTTTTTGATGTGGAATATTTTATGGAGTGGTTACATTTACCTTATATACCTACTCCTACATATATAACAAGTTACCTTCTACATCAGGGAAGATTTTTTTTTTTTTTTAATAACTTTGTTGGCAAACAAATAATGTAAATTACTTATGAATTGATTAATTAAAAATGCTTCTCATTTTTCCGATTGTCCTTTGGTCTCAGTATGGGAGTTTTTCCAATTTTATATAAGAGATAATTGGCAAAATCGGAAATAACCAGTTTTTTAATATTTTTGGCTGAATTCTAGTGATTTTTGCTTCGATTCTCTAGTTATTTTACAAACTATATTTTGTTTCTACACACTAATTAAATAAAGCACTCAGAGGCAGCTCGTGAATATTATTATTAGGATCCCATCATCATATGTTTTTTTTTTAAATAGTCCAATGATGATGGAATCAATAATTTTCACGAGCCGCCACTGAAAGAACTGTTTTGACGGACATTTTTTTTTTTTGAAAATTATTTATTTTATATCGAATATTTATATCTGATTTTTTGTAACATTTTGAAACGTAAAAAGGGAAACAACAATGTTGCAGTAAAAGATTTTTTAAAAATCGAAGGATTGCAATTTAGCCTTGTGACTATACAAAAATTAAAGCCGAGGCTTGTACGAATCCAACGATGTATGGATTTTTGGTCTCTCTCTCTAGATGTTTAACTAGTAGTTATTTTGAATTTTTCATGAAATGAAATTTCGTTTTGTGTTCGAAATTTAGGCACTTTTCAGGTCTTCCATAGTAAATGTGAAATCACTTGAAATTTTAACAAATCAATTAAAAACGTTAAGATTATTAATTTGAAAATAAAATTTATGGAATTCGAGAAAAAAAATTTGTTGTTTAGATATTCCCAATTTTCCCTTACGGTATACCTGCTCCTTAGATTTTCGAAAGTTCCTTAAAAAAATAATATCTCCTAAACTACTGGACCAATGTTCGGAGAACTTTTTGTTCCAGTTAGCTGCTTCGCACATTTATCAGGAAAAAAATATTTGGCCGACCGGTGATCGTTAGGGTGGCGCGTTTCGATAGAAAAAGATTCAAAAACATCATGTTAGTTAAAGATTTTTTTAAAATCCGGAAATAAGATTTTAGCCTTAAATAAGGAATATACAAATGTAACGATGCATAGATATGTTGGGTTCATTTCATCGTTTAGCATTTATTATGAATTTTCTAAACTGTTAAGTTGTTTGAACTGATGATGTATGTAGAATTGATCGAGAAAAAAAGTTGTAATTAAAAACCATATAAATGTTCTGTACAAATGACATAAATTACGTGAGTCATTTCAGCTCATAAAACAAAAGACAATATTTCTGTTTTTTTTTTTTATGATTTCTTACAAATTCGTGCTAAATAGAAATTATTGACATTCCAACACGCAAAGGAAGGGGACGGATGTATACCTACCTTACATAAATAATGGTAAACATTTTATACACAAAGACAATTCACTATTTTAGAATAAATTGCAAGTAATTAAGTTTACAGAAAATGAAATAAAAGCGCCAATAAAACAGTTTTCCCTATTGTAGATACACAAATACATTCTGCTCTAATGCCCCTATACGGGTAAAGGAAATAGAAGAAAACAAATTTTTGAATGCCTTTGCCTCAATTTATATCACTGGGCGCGCTTTATTCTGTCAACGATACAAAAACGGCACAAACTAAGGTAAATATTCTACTTGTGCAGCAATACACATAAAATGAAATTCGTTGTTACATCATGCAAATAAAAAAGAAAAGAAAAAAGAAAATAGATATTAAGATAAATTAAAAGTTAAATTTATTTTGTAGCACGGCAACGAAACAACGTAACGTTATATAATACAAGGTAAACTTTAAAATACAACGATTTTTTTTGTTCTTCTTGGAATTCCAAAGAGATAAACATTCCGTTGCAAGGAATGTTGGACAATTAATCAATACAATTTCAACTTTATTTCTCTGGGACCGTTGCTTTCGTAATGTGTGTAATAAAATCAACAATTTAAATTTGATTTTTAGCTTTTTGTTGGTATTTGTTCGTTTAGCGTTTAGTTTAGATTTAGATGAACCATAACTTGGTGTCCGATTTTTTTGTTATATAATTTGAGTGAGGGGCAATATTTAACCCTAATTTTGCTTTAAAATCTGACCTTTTCAATATCAACATTAAGTGTACATTTAACTGAAGACAATTATTTTTAGTTGTATGAACAAATTAATCAAAATTAATTCCTAAATAATTAAAAAAAACCATATAAATGCTAAAAATGTCAAAATTACGTGGATAAAATAAATGTAATTTTTCAATTGACCCCACCCTCCCCTACCTATAGAAAGGCTTATAACTTAATTTATTCATTAAAAATTATTTGTTTTTTATTATTATTGCGCAATTTTCATAATGAATCGTTCGAAACGGACTTAGAAAAATCACAAGTAATCAGTGGCGAAGCGTAAACTTTTTTTGCTCGATGTCTAGACATAATTTTTGTATTTTCAACTTGTCTAGCAGATCAGTTTTACATAACAACAATTAAATAATTCATATTTTCTAGTTTTTCTTTTAATTAATAAATTACTTAGATGCGAACATATAAGTAGATGGTGTAGTAAAGGCTCAATAACTCTGATAATTATTTTGATTCCGAAAATCGATTTTTGTTTTTTTTTCTGATGATCATGATTCGTAAAAATATTGATTTTGATTTATTATAAAACGTGATATATCTTAATAGCTCTTCTTGACTGCAACGTATTTGGTATCGCGTAAAAAAGTTTTTGACGAGATACCAAATACCATGCAGGTCTCTTTAGTTCTACTTTTCTGCCTTTACAACATCGTGCAGGTTCTTTTTTAACGAGACTGTACCCAAGAACACCCCCATACCAGCCCCGACCCCCATGGGTGCGGAAATTGATTAGGGCCCATTTACACCCCTCGTATATACCGAGTACCGATTCCTCCATTTCGTCCTATCGAAATTTTGGTCCGCGGTGAGGAAACGAAGCCAGATTTTCTTTTGTAACACCACAGCCACTACCAAATACCATACAGTCGAGAGTAGTGTTTACGCTACGCCACTGCAAGTAATTGTATAAGATTTAATTTTTATTTTATTTTTAATTCAAATTGTCATTACGCCATTTTAAAAATGGCCTACCTTATTTACATATAAAGAGAAATCTAAAATAAACAATTAATAATTATTATTATCCACTGTTTAGTGAAGCTTTTCTTCAAATAACCATCGGCAACTGCCATAATCCGATTTAGCATACAATTTCCAAATTAATTAATTAATAACAATACTTGGAGCAAAATTTTATTTTAGGGACATACACGCACACATTCAATCATACCAACAAAACAAAAAAAAACAAAAAAACAAAATTTAAATAAAGTTTACATACACTAAAATCTTTCCCCTTTGATCATATTTATACCTTTATAGTTCACTGCCAGCACCGCCAAACCGACCATTTCGTAAATTAAAATTAAACATCAACTACATACCTAAAGGTATATTCAACGAGTGAACTGAAAAGCTCGCTCTTCTATAGTCTATAACGGAAAAATAACACACATCCATAAACAAAGTGCTTAATGGCGAAACATGCTGGGAGCCCGATATATATATACATGTGAACAAAAACAGAAATAAATCAAGAGATACTTGACTTCA